>JNNX01000005.1:2404705-2459767 GCA_001657655.1 Talaromyces piceae | reverse complement strand
GAACCACGCAGCAAGAAATCGAAATGTCTTGTAACGGGATCACAGTTTGCGCGATTGGGTTTACGAAACTGACACAGGCCGCAGGAAATTAGTGTGCCGACGGGCTGAGGCACACCAATCGCCTGTTATCCCCTTTTTCTTCTCCCCTCCCCGATAGATGACTGTGCAGTTATTTACTTCAAGAAAGCAAAGTCCGAAAAAGCCAAGTGGTAAGCAGCAATCGAACCAATCAAGAAATATTCCTAATGGTGTATATTCTTACATCGAACCGAAATCGAGAACCGGCGACACCTTCGGCGAGAGGGCCGATCCTTACCATGTTCTTACCCAACCCCGGGGCTGGCCCAGACCGCATGAATAGACACGACGGTGGCTGGACCTTATGCTTGGCGTTTTGGATCTGGGGCGTAAAGGGATCATTCGTGTTCAGGGTCTCGTCTTAGATCCGGACCCCCAGACAAAACAGGATCAACGGAGAGTGTAATATAAAATCGGACCAGTTGAAGAAACGTGCTGTGCCCTTCAGCTCCATGGGAAAGAAACGGGGATATCTTCAGCGCGTAGCAGCGCAAGTGAGCCTCGGGAGACAACAAATCTGAAGTGGACATTGGCTACAAATCTGCGAGAACCGCGCCTCCACCATGGGAGAATAAAAGTACTGCCGTTTTTGGTGACGGCTTGTCAGGATGTAGGGCTTGACTGCATGCCCATCGTGGTTAGCGGCTGCGGGTGCTGATTAGCGTGACAAAGTAGTGGACATCCTTTTGCTTCCATCGTCCGTGCTGCCGCCACAGTGGCTATTTTCTTTGACGGCGCCTCGCGGCAGAGGTTCTAGGTTACACAATTTCCTGTCTAGGCCCGTACCGTCGATGCGCCAGTGGTCCTGTGCAGATCAATCCTGTACCTTGAATCACGGTGCCCGCAATGATGACAGATCTATCTTAGGTAGTATCCGGTTCCTTCGACCCGATATGGCCACAGCTGCATTTCTTCATTTCACCCAGGAAGAATAGAGCTTACGGGATCGCCTGTGGGCTGTGTATGTTGAACTGCAAGTTTGCGTATAATAGCTGTGTGTAGCGTGTCGTGCGTTGACTAAATGCAAGCCTGCCAAATCTGCATCAAATCGGCGCGTTTGATGTACAATGCTGCTCGACCCAGGGCTAGCTAAATAGCCAGTGACAAAGGAAGTCAACCATCCGAGCTGGTATTAGGCGTCTGTGCGAAGCATATAGCGCACTCGGTAATATCAGGTTTCAGTTGCATACCCAAGAGGGAAGACCTGTTGAAGCGCCATGCATATGGGTATACAATTACCACGGCCAGGAAGCTGGTGATTGACATTGCCATAGCCAGATCTAGCTCGGGGAATATGGGCAAGTTCGGACCGTCCCATATGCTGCGTGTGATTGATTGACCCTGTGATTTGCTTGCATTTGCCTCCTCCGCTCCCAAGCTTTGGCCTGCGTCGTCGTCACCACCACCACCACCAACAACAGCAGCCGGAAAAAAAAAAAGGTCATACTAGCGCGGTGCTGTACGAAGTAGGTAACTAGTGAGTTGGTAGCTGGATTGTGCTCCGTATTATTGCTGTAGTCTTCCAGGCTAAGACTGTCATAATGTCATGGGGTTTTGCGGGTTATTGTTATTGTTATTTGCATTGTTTTTTTTTTTTTTTTTTTTTTTAATTTTTTCCGAAAAAGCGCCATTCACCTTTCTTTTTCCTATCATCTCCTTCTTTGTTCCTTTCTTTTTCTTTGCTTTTTCCGCTTCTCGCTTCCTTTGTCCGCTTTGTGCCGCCATCGCTGGACGGCTCGTGAGTTGGCTGCAGTAGTGGTGAGTGTAGTCGTAGCCGAACAGAGCAGCTACAAAGGAGAGAAGTTGGTGGAGTGAAGAGAAGGCGGAAGAAACAATGTCGGCGCTGTGACAAGATAGGAAAGAAGGGGAGAGAAGGGAAGGCGCTCCCCCTGTTGCTCCTTCCCGGCGTCCCGTCAGGGCCTTCCCGCAACGCACCACACCCGCAGCGCCCAGTAACTTTGAGGAGCTACGTCAGTAGTCCTGAACAGCTCCCACATGGCGTCGCGCTAGTACACCGAAGCTGCGATCCAACTCCAAATCTCCTCTTGGTTGTCAATCGGTACAACAACTACGATAAACATTCCCTTCATCCACAGCGGAAACAGCGTCATGGTAGCAGTTCCAGTGGCTAGTGTCTCGCTTCCGAGTGGGTGGCCCTGGCCAACATGGCCGTGTTTCTCGCTCTCTCGCTTTCGGGTTCTCGCGTCTCGCAGCCAGAGATCGTCGTTCTAGCAGCACCTTTGTTCAAGCCACACTGACCCCCCCCCCTCATCCGCTTCCTCGTCGTCTGTCCTGCGACAAGACCCCCCGCCAGAGCTCAGACGATACTCTCGACAGCCTGTCGCCTAGCATGCTTTTCCACACCAGCAATACACATCCATCGCCACGTCGCTGGTGGCAGCCCTGCGCCGGTCCGCTTGCGGCGTTTCGGCCAATGACCACCCACGGGGGAAATTCTTCATATCCCCGCTAGCGAATTAAGCAGTTGCCAAGGGTCTTGGGGCTGCCGCTTGTGCCCCTGTACGACCGACCTTTGTCCCTCCACTCCTCGTACGTGGAAGACGCTATTGTATTAGCGAGTCGACCTTCCACCGCTCTCCAGCCTTCTCCACTCCCAAGGCAAACCCATCAGCCTCATCCAACGGTTCCCTGCCACCACCACCACCACCACGACGGAGTAGAGAGTGTGCATCCGCAGATTCGCTGCTCTCGTTCGCACCATGCGAGAAAAGTACAGCATGGGATCGTTTGCTGTCGGTGGAACATGCAAGTACGGCTTGCGTAGCAGGGGCATCCCTGTTGCCAGTCTACTGGCTTCGTATCATTACGATACTGACTAAGATCGATTTATTCTAGATGCTATGTCATCAAGCCTGGGGACCATGTAGTTACACAATACAAGAGGAAAAAGAAAAATCTTTTCATCTTTCTAGAAGCTGGCATCGTGATGCTTTTACACTGGAAACCCCATCATGATCATTGGCCACGGGGAAAGAAGAGCTCGCACAAATCAAGTACCGTACTTTAGGGATGACTGTCATAGCCAAGTATGCCCTGAATGAGCTCAGATGCCACAGGGGCTCATAAGCGGGGACATCAGGAGACTGACCGGACTCTCATTGTTAGCCAAAGGCATACATTGCCTTGCTGGCAAGCTAACAGCGATCTGGTTGATATCTCAGAATATGCGACAGACGTGGCCAACTTGCTCATGGGATCCGGGTTGTTTCTCATCCGCGCTCTCGCTCAGACCTTACTAACGCTGAAAATGAGAGAGAGAGAGAGAGAGAGAGATTGCACCTTGGAGTGAAAACTCGTACCCATGAAGCTGAACCGAGCAACGGGTCGTCGCTCTCGGTATCCAGCGTTTGTCGCCCACACGGCCAATTGCATGCGTAGGCCGCCAGAAACACCGTCAATGATTGAGGGGTCTACCAGTTAGTGCAACCGCATATTCCGGCCGAGGATATCCCTCGCTTCGGCTGCTACAAAAGAGTTGGGGTTGAACAGGGCGCCTGTGCATCGCTCGCCCTATTAGCCCACGGACGCATGCATGCCTCTCGATCGCCGTCTCTCTTCCCTCAGCGGCCAGTCTTTTCTTTTTTACCCTAGCTGTACGCAGTATGTACGGACGATGCAGGCGTGTATGGTTTACGGAGTCGTGTATTACCATGACTCAACCATCATGCCGCTAGGCCCACTCTTAGCACCAGCAAGCAAGATCCTGGGCCGGATCACTTTCCTAGCTTCCGACAAAGTTAGTTGGATCTGGCCCTGCACGCCCGACTGGTTGTGACAACCAACCACTAGGCTTTAGCGTACCCTCTGGGTGGTATCGCGATGGCATTCTACACTCCTCTGTCTTCTTTCAAATCGCCCAGGTTTAGAAATGCTCCCCACTATTCGGGTGGGCCAGGGGCCAAGAGGGCCGAACCGCACTTGAGGGGACGACTATCGACGCTCTGACAGATGAGCATCTATATATCAATCCCCCGACCACCTCCCCTGGTCATTGACTCGCAACATCTCTCTTGTCTCAACCTCAATCTGCGAGCATTGCAGATTCCGAAGACTGTTCTTTATTCAAGCCACCTCGGCGTGAACACCACCAACCTTGTGCTTGCTCTGCGTCTGCGCTTTATGCCTCTTGATACCACAGCCCGCTTGTTGATCGAAGACTACACACTGGTTTTACACTTGTCGTGACATCATTACCAAGCATCACCTGTCACTTCTTCTTGGGAATCGTTGCTCTTCACTTGCCCCGCAAACTCTTGATCCTAACTTCGGCGGCCGGTTTGATCATTCGTAGCGGAATTGTGTCTGTCTCAACACCAGCCCACTCGCTCAAGAGCGGTTTGGTTCCTGTTGGTGACCACCACACACACCACAGCGACTCTGTTTAACCAGCATAACACGGACCTGGAAAGAGGCAAATTGGTTTCCTCATAGATCTTTGCGCCGAGCCCGTTCTGCTGGTCTCCACATTTACAACGACGCCCCATTATTCTCTTCTCCAAATTTTCCGAACAGCCGTTTTCCTATAGTCACGATGGTCCTACGGCCGATTCAGCAGGGTGACGACACAAAGCAGTCGCTGACTAATGCTTCCCATCCTCACGAGATTAGACCGTTTGAAACACCTGAATCGGTACGTAGTCTTGTCGTTTACGGTCGCTCAACTGGGAATGCTTGACTGATCCACTCCTCTTCTGCAGACCGTCGTGTTCAGTGGCAATGTCCCATCTTTCTGGGCCATTTTATTCATGGACGATAATGGAAACGTAGGGGAGAGCTCAAACCTTCAGACGACCGTCTTCTCAGACAAAGCCTACGAGGACTTCAGGGCTGCGACTGAGGCAGCTGGACACAGAGACCAGCAGTCATCCCTGATAGCCGCTTCACCCATGAGGATCAATCCTCGAGCGTATCAGCGGGTATCCAGTAGACACAAGCGCCGCAGAGGTAACCTTCGAGAGGAAGTGCTTACTGCCGACTGTCCAGGATCGATAGATGAAGAAATGGACCTGATCCCTCTCACCATGGGCGATACCGCCAGGGTGACCGCTTATTATGACAGTGCTTTCAGGAGACTACAGCAACTCAACTGCCGCATGCTGGCCAAGGGCTTTATCAAGCTCATCGAGCCGCGTAAGCAGGTGAGGCATCCGTACAATGGTGGTCGAGGTGCCGCTCCTGGTGAAAGGGGCGACCCGGAAAAAACGAAACCTGAATGGTGGCCCCGTGATGTTATGCACAAGGAGCCCGATCACCTCAGGAAAGAGTGTAAGTACTGCCCAGCCGGCGACACCATGAGTGAGGCGTAGCTAACAGGAACTAGTGCGTGTGAAACTTCTTGTCCACATCATACAACGACTCCTGCCCATGGGGATTACTGCAGACAAACTAGAAGAAGTCGCATGTGACAGTAGGAGGCTGATCAAGCCTCCCGAGAAGCTCGGCATTCTGGACGAGCTGTTCCGTGTCCGAAGATTGGAGGAACGATATGAGCGAAATGAAGTCGGTAAGGATTGGAGAGAACTTTCATCTCGATTGGACAAAATCAGAAAACTAATTCCGGCGTAGATGCAACCGCTGTGATCTATGTCATCGATCACGAGGGCGCCAAAGGGAAAGAAACAAGCTCTGACAATGAGGATGAGTTTGATGAAGAGGCCGAGGAGGTGAAAACCCCTGAGGAGACCCCGCCCTCGGAAGAAGTTTCCCCACTACAGGCTTCCTCAGGCTTTCAAATATCACCAGATCTAAGTTTTGGAAACCAGGATGGGCAGGTCAGTTTCCAATCATCGCAGCCAGATATTGGGAGTCGGGGCTTGGTGGCAACCACCGCGCCCCTTTCAGCTCCAATCATGACTCCGCCGGGAAACCAGTTTATCAATCAGCATCCTTATGCTTCTCCGACATCTCAAGAGCACATGCAAGACATAAGTCACCAGATACAACCACGAATGCACGCAGCAAATGCTTTCCCCGGGTGGTCACCTGGCTTCGCTCAAGATTTGTTTGCCCCGGTTGATTACACTGGAGTGAGCCGCCCGCAGATGGCCTATCCAACATACACCATTTGTCCTACACCGCAAACCCATCCAGTCCCGTCCTCTCTCACAGTACCTGACCTTGACCGTCCGCAAGTTGATATCATGGTTATGGGGAACCTACCCTTCCGCACCGGTTCTTTGAGCCATCCCAACGTGCTGCCTCGGGTGGACGGTAGCGGTGACCCACAAATGTGACGATATTCAGTCAGTGGAAAGCTGTCACGACGTTACGATGATGATCATGATGCATAATAAACCTTTTAAAAATTTTTTTTTGAGCGAACTAGTTTTAGAGTGTTGGCGGCTGAGTGACTGTCTACTTTTGATCCCCGATGGCATTCCTCATGCATCTTTTGACGATCGACGCGGTGTGAAAGATTGACTTTTGTTTCTTCTCGCCTGCACGCTATGCACATACGGACTTACAATGTATATACACCTGCTATTTGTGTCTGCTAATAACTGCGTCCTTTTCATGGTGGAGTGCTGATATGACCACAAGCAACCACCCAAACACTCCCGGTTAATCCTGTTTCTTTTGTGTCGACAATTTTTCCGTTTCTGGTTTCGAATCATGACTTTTCGTGTTGCTTACACTTTCCATTTTCTCTCTCCATGACCAAATCGGTTTGCTACTCGGCAGACAACTGAAATCTTGAAGGAATGACAAACTGGGGTTTTGATGAAGCGTCGTACATGCGGGATTATTTGTGGTTGACTGTAATGCACATTGATTTTGTTACAGCTTAGGAGGCTATATCATTAATCTACAAATCACTTGGTGTTATTTTCATTATTACTGTTGTCTCCTAAACTAAGAAAAAGTTGGCTTCACAATATGTTTTAGCGGCACTATGATTCTGAATTGATTTAAGCTCGCTATCAGCTGTTCACCCGACTGGAGAAAGGACGACGTCGACGCACTGAGCAAATTATGCCGGCTGACCGAAGATCAGCGGTTCAGGGACTAGACTAAGACGTCATCATCTATATAATTTTGAGGACATATACATGTGTCGAAGGTAGAACTCTTGCTGGCTCCTGGTCACTCTATACTACATTGTTCTCTCAATATATCTCAGCATTGGACACAGATGTGCGTACAATGCAGTTGACTTTTAGTACTACGCTTGCACGGCATGATCGAGCCCGCAATTCTCAGCCTTTTTGTACAAGTATAGACAGTTCCCTGGGTTATTCAACATATACAACCGGCCAGTATTGTTGTTACTCCATCTTTCTTGTGTTCATTCTTTTTTTTTTTTTCTTTCTCTTTTTTCCCTCCCTTTTTTGGGTGTGTATACATGTGTGTTGGGATTCTGAATAGGTAAAGAATAGGCTATAGTCAAGTGGTTAGTTCATCATAAGCTCAGCCTCAAGGGCGGAGCAAATAAACACAAGTCACTCATTATGACTCATAACAATGTTATTCATATATGTTCGTGGTAGTGTTATGGTTTTTTTTTTCTTTTGCTTATATATTTTCCCTTTAGGATATTTACAAACTTCTATATATTTCATTTTACAAGCTCAGACGTGGATGTAGGGCAATCATTCACTGGTTAGTAAATAACTTGAAAGATCAAAAATAGACAAGCTTATCGGGAGCGCGGCGATAAAGATCTCCCCCGCCACATCGCTTCGTCCGTCGTTCCCCAACTTTTTTTCTCTCATTCTACGTCATGGCGACCGCGGGAAACCAAGCCGAGGACTTTGGGAAGCGGCCTCTTTATGGTGAGTTATTTTTTAAATGTCATTCTGCGACATCAACAGTAATGTAACGGTTTGTGTGGTCACCAGTCTACGACCTCCCACCCGAGATCCTGTCCGCCTTGACGTTAAAATCCGACATCCAGCAGCCCACCTCTGCCGCAACCACAGAAAGCGCAACTCCAGCTGTCTCGGAGTCCCTAAAAAAGGAGAATGGAATCCCGACAACAAGCGCCTGTGCACTGTGTCAAGTCTCCTTTCAGGATATTCAGGAACACCGCGACCACGCCCGGTCGGATCATCATCGATATAACATCAAGGCCCAACTGCGCGGTAATCGGCCCCTAACCGAGACCGAGTTTATAAAAGCAATCGGCGAGATCGATGAATCAATCTCAGGTTCTGAGAGCTCCGAGTCAGACGAAGATGAGGAGGACCCACGTTCCGCAGACTCAACGTTAGTGGCATTGCTGAAGAAACAGGCCAAAATATCGCAAGGGCTCGAAGAGAGCGAGGAGTCGCGAAAACGCGGTGTTGGAAGACAGCCGCTCATCTGGTTCTCCAGCCCAAGCCTTCCCTCTAATACGTCGCTTGGGGTGTACCGAGTGCTGTTTACGAACGAGGAACAAGAGGAACCTGGTTTTATGGTAGATTCCCTGCGCAAAAAACAAATGGAGCCCTTCAGGCGGATAAACCACTCGGCAAGTACGCCATCGGATTCCGGGCCGCATATTTTCATGTGTTTGATTGGAGGCGGGCACTTTGCTGCCATGATTATCGCGCTTGCCCCTGAGATACAAAAGCGACAAGGGGGTATTGAGGAGAGAGAAGCTCGGGTACTGGCCCATAAAACCTTCCATCGTTATACGACTCGTCGAAAGCAAGGTGGCTCGCAATCGGCAAGTGATGCCTCTCGGGGAGCTGCGCACTCGGCCGGTTCTAGTCTACGGAGGTACAACGAGGCCGCACTGGAGAAAGACATTCGCGATCTGCTTCGGGACTGGAAGACCATGATTGATACTTCACAACTAATTTTCGTGCGTGCCAACGGCAACACTAACCGGAGAACTCTGTTTGGTCCTTATGACGGGCAAGTTCTTAGGCAGAACGATCCGAGACTTCGGAACTTTCCTTTCAGCACTCGCCGTGCAACCCAGGCCGAGCTAATGAGATGTTTCAAGGAGTTGACTAGAGTTAAGATTAGTCAGATTGACGAGGCTGCTCTGGCTGCAGAGGAGGATAAGCAACGCGAAGCGAAAACGAAATCGCCGAAACCTACCGCTTCACAGCCAAAGAAGCCGAGGTTGACCGAAGAAGAGGAGGCGGCGATGCTTCACACCTCACAGATCCAGGCTCTTATCCGTCGCTCAAAAGCACCAGCTCTTCTTTCATACATCGCAAACAACTCCATCCCACCAACGTTCAGATTCTTCCCGCCTGACGCGCCCCAAAACCATCACGCTCCGACCCCTTTGCATCTCGCAGCAAATTCAGACTCTCCGGCGCTCGTGACTTCGCTCTTGACGAAGGCAGGGTTTGATCCTACTGTGCAGAATGACGAGGGAAAGACGCCTTTTGACCTGACGAGAGACCGCGCCACGCGGGATGCTTTCCGCGTAGCTAGACATGAAGTGGGCGAATCGAGGTGGGACTGGGAAGCGGCACATGTTCCCTCGCCAGTAGCTCGTGCCGAAGTTGATCGCCGCCAGATGCAAGAGAAAGAAGAAGCTGCCAAAGAAGAGGCAAATCGTCGCAAGGCAGAGATAGACCGTTTGAGAGCAGAGGAAGCTGCCAATGCATCGGCTGCCGAAATGAAAAAAGCTGCAGGCGGTCGACAACTAGCCTCTTTGGAAAAGACCGCCGCAGAAAAAAGAGAGGATGAAATGCGAGGAATGACACCAGAGATGAGGGCGAGGCTGGAACGAGAACGTCGCGCCAGGGCTGCGGAAGAGCGGATTCGGAGAATGCAAGAAAAGTGAACAACCAAATGAACTGCAGGAACTGGATCACCTTTGTCGCTGTTAGCAGTGCTTGACAGGTACCTGAGACTAAGGACATTCAAGGATGCCGTTTGTAGAGTAGTAATAGAGATCTTCAGTGAACGCTGTCATTCTCATCAATGGATAGATAATTTCAACATCAATAAATCTGTCCCTGTGCTGACTGTAGTTGCTCGCATCTTCCTTCTCAAATGAGACGTTCCGGTCTATGAGTCGATGTCACCCACAGTCCTCACTTCTTTCTCATCTTCACTTTCCATGCCATGCTCATTGCTCATATACTTGCATGGGCTGTGAAGGATTACAGTGAGGATCACCAGTTCCCGGCTCATTCCAGGCAAGGTTCACGGTATCTACTTATGCTTTACTCTTCGTGAGTTGCCTCGAGGCGAACTTTCTTTCGACTGGGGAAACTGTTATAGGATCGGTAATCTGTCTAAAATTTACTGGCCGCTTAAAGGCTCGCTTGATCCGGGTAGATAACAGCCAAGGGGTCCGCTCTAAAAGGACAAAAATCAAGTGCCGAATCCTTGAGACAGTACAATATTGCCGGAAGCAGCTTTATTGTAGTTATTACACTAGACAGAAAGGCGTCAGAGACGTGTTTCAGATAGTCTAGTAAGGATTAAATCACTAAAACCATATAAGGATATCAAAATACGAAATGATAGGATCGGTCAAGGCTATCTATATTGTCTATTTATCAAAGCTAACTGTTGGTAGTAAAGAGAGTGTCAGGATGCTTACAATTAAGCGCCCTTTCTTGTGCTCCTATTGCCCGTCTATATATCCCTTCCAGCTTGCCGTATGTTTCTTGGTACATGCGATGTATAATACAGACTACCCGGCATAAACCTGAAATGTGGCGGCGGGGCGTTGATCTCCATTACTATTATTATCTGTAGCCTTTTGAATACTTCAGGCATGCACACGGAGGAATCAATATATCCAACTCTCACATAAATACTATTTGGAACACCTGTATCATTATTCTGATATCATTTATCCTGTCAGCTATGAAGCTACTGGTATATATTTAGCTACGCCTACACCGGTAGCTGTACCGGCTGGTGCATACTAAATAGCCGTTCATCCAGATCCACCCAGATTAAGGAATGGCTAATTTATTGGCGCTAATGCGTCTTTGAAAGTACGGATATCTTGATTATCATTATGCACCAGTTTTTAAGAGTCCCTCACCAACTAAAGATACTTATTAGTATATAAGAAAACTGTCACTGCTTCAAATATAGCTGCTATATTGTGATCACTGCATAGTCGTTACTGGGATCACATTGCGGATTACTAGAATCGTCAATCTATAGAAGCTAGATCTGCCTCGACTCAGATCTTATAGAACAGTCAGAAACCTCGTTAGAGGAGCGAGCGCGTCGATTCGTGTTATCACTACAGAAAAGGACTCTGATGGTATCCGCGTTATGTAACACTGTTTACCAACTGGTTGTCCTCTGAATTGAGAGACTGCCGTAGGGCAACACTATATGCATCCGATGTCGCGACCCGCAAAGTGGATGCCCGAACTTTTTTTGCACCCTCTTCACTAATTTCTTTATTATTCACCACCACCATGGCAGAAGACTATTATTCTATTGAAAATCGTATACAAAGGGCCCTTGACGCCACTAAACGCGAAAAAAATCCAAATTTATCAGAGATTGCACGAAAATTTGACGTTCCTTACCAGCGTCTTCGAAGACGCGTCAAGGGGGGTGCATCTCGCTCTACACGACCTCCTGCAGGCCGGAGGCTCTCAGAAAGTCAAGAATCTGCTTTATGCAGATATATTGATATCCTTGACGAGATGGATATATCTCCAAAGCCCTCAATGATTAGAAATGCCGCTAATTCTATTCTTCGTGAGGCCAATCCTGAAGAAATTAACCCACCCCCGTCAACTGGGGATAAGTGGCTTCAACGCTTCTTAAAACGTCATCCTGAATATCGTATACGCAGGCGGTATGCACTCGATATAAATCGGAAGAAAGCCCATGAACCAGAAGTCCTTAGGGACTGGTTTGCACGTCTTATAAGAACAATCGCTAAGTATGGGATCGCGGAATAAGACATATGGAATTTTGACGAGACTGGGTTCAATATTGGCATATCAAGAGATCAATGGATTGTTACCCGGGAACACGTCAAAAAGAAATATATTGCAAGCAATTCAAATCGGGAATATGCCACTGTTATTGAAGCTATATCAGCCGATGGTGCGGTAATTGAACCTTATGTGATTCTCTCAGCAAAGTCGCTCTTGCAAGGTTGGATAGATTCAAATTCGGAAAAAAAGGGTATAATTGATGCTACAGAAACTAGTTATATGGACGATATGATTGCATGGCGCTGGATTCAACACTTTGAGCGTCAAACCAAATATAATAAGAAGGGTGATTACCGGCTTCTTATTTATGATGGCTACCAATCCCATATGACATGGGAATCTATGAATTTTTGTGAGAAGAAGCAAATTATTGTCTTTTTCTTGATTCCCCATACAAGTCATCTTGTGCAGCCACTTGACGTTGGTGTTTTTCATGCTTATAAGCATTGGCATCACGAATTTGTGACGGATTCGGCCTATGCCGGCTGTGGCCCTATAACCAAAAATGACTTTCTTGGTGCACTCAAAAATATTCGGGATAAGACCTTCAAAAGACGTACAATTATGCACGGTTTTCGGGATAGTGGTATATGGCCATTTAATCCCCAAATTGTTATTGACCAGCTTGACGAGCGGCCAATTACCCCCTTATCGTCAAGCACGTCAAGTAATTCGACACTTACAACACCACAAACCGCAAATCGATTCCAAAAAGCAAAGGATAAATTGCTTCAATATGAGACTGGAACACCAGCTTATAATAAAACACTTGATTTACTTACAAAAGGTGCAATCTCGCAGGCCTATCTTATCGATCAACTACGCCGGGAATTAAGTCAATCTCAAGCGGCTCAGCAAGCTCAACGCCTCCATAAACAAGCATCAAGACACCGGATACCGCTTGGGGGAATCATATCAAGTAACGAATTGAGTCGCATGGAGCGGATTAATGAGGAAGTTGACGAAGTTGAGGCAATTATTAAGTGGAAGAGTAAATGGACATCCGTCATGGCTGAGCTTCGCAGGCGTGCAGTAGCACGAGGAATCAAAATTAAAAATCAACGCTTAAGTAGGGGGCAGTCAAATAGGGAGAGATTAGAGTCACCAAGTCAGAATTAATATAATTTATTTGTCTGGCGTGTAATTGCTTCATATTCTCAAAAATATAAGGGATTTATCGTTGAGGTGGCGGAGCCGTGCGTAGCACGGCTCCGGAATTCATGTAGGGGCCGGTTATTGTGTATGTTCTCTATTGTTCTACACTCCTTCACGCCTCCGTAGGAGCCTAGTATGATAGGTATGCTGTTAGACTTGACGACTAAGTATTGGGCCATCAATCATACAAAAGAGACCCACTTCAAGAGCACTGAATAATGCACTCTCGCACTTGTCGAAATGTAGGCTATTAGGAGATTTTCCTGGTGCTTCCAGGGACCCGGTCAGAAAATTTTAGTAAGAGTCGATCGGAATAGTGGGGATTCAGTGTTTGGAAGACAGCTGGATTGTTCAGAGGCACAGTTTCCAAACCTGGACATATGCGATCTGTAGCCACTAAGGAACCCTATAGCACGGTACAGGTGGATCATTTTTCATGCCCAAGCCCAGCGCCGTCACGGATGCAGCAACCGCCAGACTACTTTAGGCAATACCTTAGCTCGTAATACTTTGAAGAGACCACTAGATACCGTTCAAACCGCTTGACAGTTTTACGAATCAAGCCTGTGAAAGATGCAGAACGCTGCGGGCAAACGCAGATCCCATAATGGACTCAGTACCCAGATAGGCGCATGTTGAGGTAATATGGCTAGCTGAAGTGGCAGACTGCACATATTCTGCTGCACGAGTCGTCTTGAGCGCCAAGAAAAGTGTAGTCGACCTTCGGCGCATGCCACTTCACGAAATCAGGACGAGGCAATATCTACATATTTATCAATTGGTACCGATGAAATGATGGAACCTGGGCGTTGTGAGCACACTCTTTGTTGGCGCTGGCTCACATGTCAAAGCCGAGTTTCCGCTCTTCATGATGCCGAGCTCGAGATGTGTAGATCGATGCTCACAGTGAGCTTGTGCCCTGTGCGATCGGCGATGCTTTAATATGTCTGACCGACAATCGCGCGGAGTTTGTGCAACCAACACGAGGAACAGCCTTAGCGACAGGTATAAGTAGAATTCAGCCTGTGATAGTGACGAGACTCTTGCAGTGGCGCAGGCTGCCAGTTGGCCGCTGAGCCGCTTCCAGTCCTTTACTACTCTTTCGGATCCAAGGGAGAACAGCCCTATCAGCGTACCAGACACCTCGTATTGTCTCCGCATACTCATTAGCAGATGATTTGGGCGCTGGCCGTGCGCATATGGTTGGGCTTCTCTGCATCAACCAAATATCTTGTCTGGGCTCGCCTCGCTGGGACTGGAGCGCGTATGGTATGCTAGACAGCGAACGCACGGGCTTTGACGGGCCGGCCCAGGACACCCTCAACGAACCATCTCACTTTGGATCTGATATCTGAATAATTGCCCCCCGTTGAGTCAGGTTTGATGTAAAGGGCCCAAACCGGTTTGTTGAACAGGGAATGATTGGCTGGCCTCACCCAAAGGGATATCTAAATCTTGATTGTAGGCTATGTGAACTAACAGAATGAACAATTGTGGAGGAAAATCTACTTGCACAGGCTTTGACGCCATGGTTATCATGTCCGCATGTGGCACTTGAACACTCTGAAGTCGCATATTATTGGTTTTTATTGTTTCTGGTCCGGTCAGATTGGACATCTGAATCCTCATATACCGCGATCGTTTGGAAGCCAGCCAGGTTCTTCAACGTTTACTATGTTTGCTTTATTCAAAGTAAACCGGAATTCTATAATCTAAAGGTGTCCTCGAGCAATCATGGTGTTTGGATTACCAGTGTTTACAACCAATGGCACAATGTCATACAGCAATGTACACCATTCTCGTTACACGACGGGGCACACCGTAAAAGAGCCAAATCTCATGAGGTGCTGAATCGTTCAAAGCACGTCAGTATCAAGCTTAGACTTGTAGTTCATTCAAAAAGCTAACAATCTCCGGTCTCAGCGTTCAAATCTTCATCATTGAGGAAAATACGCACAGAACCCCAAGTTGCATATGATCAGCGGAACTCTTTAGACGTCATGTTGGTTCCATCATCAACTTCCAATAGACTGCATATCCCGGTTCCTGACCTTGTATTAACCACTGTGAATGAAATGCCAACATGACTGAGGATATGGTTCTAAAAGACCCGTTATGCCAACCTATATGGTACGAAAACCTAACACGTCGACAGAATTGTGACGGTCTACGCAGCAGGCTTTGTAAACCGAGTATATAGAGCTGACCGGGTGGTGTATTAAAGTTAATGAAGATTTTCAGCAGCCGTTGCTGACAGTGGACTTGGAAAGGGGCGAGGGGCAGGAGACATTACTCAACAAAAAGACTGTATAGCACCTCTGAACAGTCCCTTGAGCGTTTCTGTTACTTGTTGAAGACAGATTGAACCGTGCCACTGTATGGACTCATATACATTGCTACATGATTACTGAAATCTTCCCAAGTACAGAAACTATCATGTTAGTGGCTGTCACAACAAATTCGTAGCACGACATCTACGCTTCCACAGCACCAAGGGAACCAGATGCCACTGATTACGGCTACCGAATATATAAGACAAACGTAGTATCTCCGAGTAAGATATCAAAACCCAAGCTAGAATATTTTCGCAGACAAGGCTTCATACTAGAATGGACAAGGCTTTATACTAGGATGGGAGAATCTTTCGGAGGTCGGGCAATATTAGTTCGGGATAAGTATCAGTACCTTTTTGGGCAAGATGTCACTGTAAAATTGTTTATTGACGGCTCTTCCTTCCAATACTGCCAGTACAACCAGGTTGAGAACTGTGGCTGGGCGGAGCTGCCAATGGAGGGATGGTCGTGTCTTGACAGTCAAGGTAGCCGGATACACTCCTGTGGGCATGCCAGGCATAGGCGTTGCCAAGAACACGGTTGCCTCAATACCTACAGTATGTAGCCAAGGTTTAGATATGTTTCATATTCTCGGACGAGCAGTTTATTTTTAGTCATGAGGAAACAATATCAAAATAATGGCATATACGTTAGGATAGATTTATCCCAGCACTCGTTGTAGCAAATCGCCTACATGTCGACAATCGTCAACATCAGAGGAATGGGATGGGTTCCTGCCACCGTAAAGGCAGCCCTATTATTCCATAAAATAGCCTATTAGTGGTGAAACCTCAACCTCAAAGCCAGGTTTGTACCGGATATTGAATTCACGATACTGGCAGACTTTCAATAAGGGGCTGCACCTAACGCTTCTATTGGCGATTGCAAAACACCAATTGGGTGAGGAGGATTATTCTCCTTCCGAGAAACAGGACCAGTATCTTTGACAAGGCACACCTAGCTGTCCTTCTTTGAGAACAGTGACAAAGAGACAGGAACTCACCAATATTTCCCAAATAGGAAATATCAAAAACGGTTAGCCCGACAGTAAATTGAACATGCAAGGAGGCGGTACCTACATATGATATATCATATCCTTGCATCATGGTTTTCTCTTTTACTTGCATGAGATCCCGGGGCCTTGTCGATAAGAGCACTGGACTTTGATGCCATAGGGGATTTAATTTTCTGTAGTTTAATTTTCCTATCGATTATGCCGGCCCCAGCCGCTCGCAGGTATGTGTGTCAGTCTGCCCGTATGCAATGCAGTCCGTGTAGTAGCGGCCACGGGCAGAAGGACTTTTACAGTTAACCATACAATGATTACAGTTGATGTCTGTAACTATTGCGTATGTCATAAGTGAGGTAGCATTTGCAAAGAGATTGCAGACAATAGCCACCAATCCGTTCGACTTTTAAGCAGTTCACGATCTGTTCTGTCTGAATTGGTGTGTGACTGTCAATATCCCGAAAATTCCCCGATCAGGAGAATATAATCCGCTGCGCGGGGAAAAGGCTGGAGATCTTCATGCCTGGAAGGCTGGTGGTGCAGCTTCGATGGTCGTCGGGGTAACTAGCTGGCATCCCTTGTTTAGGGCAGCACGAGCCATGGATACTCGGCTTGTATACAGTGAGATCCTAAACATATTGATATATGGCAGTGATGCTGCTGATTGTAGCATGTTCGAATGTAGAGAGTCTATCCGGTGAGAAGAAAATATCTGACGAGGGACACAACCGTATGCTATTGAACACACGATCCTGTCAGACCCGAAGGTATAACCGACGAACAAGATCAGCCGGCTCGCAGATCGCACGATCTTGGTATCCCTTACAGAGCCGCCAAGATGGAAGCTGCACAACACATTCGCTACTTCTGACTATACACTCCACATAAATTTGCAAAAGCAGAAAGCAAAAGGGCAGGTCAGTCAACTGGCAAAGCTGGATGAGCGAGCTGTAGAGTGCAGGGAGACCGCCCCTGATTTCTGCATCAGGAAAAACGTGTTACAAAGGACTAGGGCAGACCAAAGAAAGTTCTTCGATGCGGCTGGGTGGATCAATCCTTGCTTGATAAAGAACATAAAGTGGGTTGCTATATCAACGACTTTGGTTACTTAGTGCCAGGCTGCAGAAAGCAGCTGTTATTGATGATATGCGAGGCGCTGCACTGCACTGTACACATGTTTTCTTCTCCGACAGCAGCCACCTGTCGGTATGCGCAGATGCATCGACGGCTAGCTACATGGAGTATATTCTTGTGAATCACAACAGCCAGCCACCAGGGAGAACTCATGCTATTTAATTTTCTATTGCTCGCACTAGAAACTCTTGCAATACGCTTTGATCTTCCTTCACAGCTTTGCCTTTTTTTTTTTTTTCTTTTTTCCCTTCTTCCCTCTCTACCTAAGAAGACAAAACCCCCTTGGCCAGGGGGCTGGGTTCTGGTCCTCTACGCGGTACTACTCCAACTCGTCGCCAGATCGACTCTCGACAGGGAACCATGAGGGAGAGCAGCAGAAGAGGGGGGGGGGGGGGGGGGTCAATGAAGCTTTTCGTTCNCTAGAGAAGGATATCTAGCAACAAGGCACATTTGTTTTTTGCTGGGAAAAGCTAAAACCGGATGTGGCTTTCGCTTTTACGTCACAGTCAATACAAAGACAAAGAAAGGTCCTTGCCATACAAATCAGAGCCGGCACGCCCGGAAACCATGGTCCGGGAATGAATGGGTATGACCTCATGTGAGGTCTTGGGGTTGAGTCTAGTAGGGCCGATAAGATAGGTAGACAGCCCGAGACAGGTACATCATCGCAGCGGGTGATCGTCCGGAGGATTCTGACACCAACGTAATATGTTCTTGTCTCCCTTGTCAGCTCCGGTGGCCATAAGCTGCTCACAAGCGTGCTTTTGGATCCGTTCCAGTTGGGTCCTTCTTCAGCATTACCCATACACCTCACGAGTCTGCAAGCAGTGGGCAGCAAGCAACGAAAAAGTATAGAGGGTTTGGCGCGGGATATCAGGCAAGGAGGGCTGTACAGGCGCAATACTAGTCCAGGCCGATCCCGAGCGAACAGGAGGTAGTAGAACGAGGGGAGGACGAGCGCGATGAGATCCGCACGTGTACGGAAGCTCAGACGCCGATTGATTTGCTCCCATTTCACCCAATTAGCGAGAAGGAAATGATTGTTACAGGCAAGAACTAAGTTGGTAAGCGTTACATAGCGGGACCTGATATAGCTCCAGAGCACAGTACGAAGGATGGGTAGGGTATCTTGGATGACCGAGATCTCCTGGCAGCTTTCCCAAAAGGGTTATATTGGCTGGCCCTCCACGCGACGTCATGCGCAACGCGTGTTGACGCGTCGCGCGTATCGCTCTGAAAGCGGGCGCGTTTTTGCGCTAAAGAGGGCAAAACGAAAAACTGCCATTGTACAGGCATCTTGATTGTTGGTCGATTGTGGTCGACACAATGACGGCTTTGTCAGGCTGCGACGGATCTATAGTAGCCACCGTGCTCTCGCTGGCACGAGCAGGCTGCAGGGCCGCTTGCTGGGCAGCACACGCAAGGAGGATTATTGGATGACTTGCAGAACCGAACCACAATCGGCAACGAGGAAGCAGGATAGTTGCCAGGGGAGACCGGAGGAAAATGACGCCGTTCCTTGCAGCCACCGCACAAGAAGGCCGAGTCAGTAATAGTCAGTAATACTGTTATTGCTGGGTAGCGGAGCAGAGGGGAGAGACCGTCAGAGGGAGGACGGACACCAGGTGACGGGGGAATATTACAATATTACATACAATACGACAATACGCGCCGGGCCCACCCGCCCGGGGTATTTTATCGCTCAACGTTCCGCCCCCCGCCGGCCGCCCGCGCACAACTTTGGCTCTTTTGCGCCCTTTTCGCTTTCGCAAACTTTCCCTCTTCGCCAAACACCCTCCTACTTCAACTCTGGCTGTCGCCTTTGGTGCCTTTCCACGACGTCACATTCGCTCGCAAACTCGTCTCGCTCCGTTGCTCGCTGTCGCTGGTCCGTCTCGCCTGGTCTGAGTTGTTGCGCCTGTCCGACCGTTGCCGTCCCTCTCGCGCCGGCGCAATCTCCCCAGCCACTCTTTTTCAGGGTTGCTGAGGACACCAGCCCAACACCCATCAACACAAGACAGTCGCAACCCAGCAGAACTTGGAGATACACTCGCCATCATGTTGATGCAGTCGGCGCTCTCTTGCGACAGCAGGAAATACCTGTCTGGTTCCCTGTACCGTGCGCTGTCGCCGACGCCGCCTCCGTGCGACGGCATCAGCGGCAGCCTGGTTGGCGTCAGTCGCAAACTGCAGACGCTGTTGAATGTTCCACCAGGCTGTGCCTCGACGCCGCCTCGCTCAATGCGCCTGGCCAGTCCCTTCCATCCAGATGAAAGCCCGAAATCGAGAAAGTCGACGTTGCGACCGCGATCGCGGTCGCGCCGAGCCCCCAAGGCAGCGACCCCCCAACCCAAACTCCAGATTCACACGCCCTCGCCGCAGCCTCCTCGCACTCGTCTTCGCAAGCGCAGTCGCAGTATCTACGAAGATGGTGCAGGTAGTGACCCTGAAGCCGAGAACAAGTCGTGTCGCGCGCGCGAACGCTATTGCACCCCCAAACGCCAGAAACGCTTTCCGTACAACATGCCACTCGGCCTGGGCATTGCCGACTTTGAAGCTCTAGAGGAGCCTCGCGACGACTCTTCCTTGTCCATCTCACTCCCCCACCGACCGCTCCCGGCACCCGCCACCAGCGACGACAACGACGAAACGCTCCCTGATGTCGTCATTCCATCGATCGAAGTCGAAGACACAGCACAGCAGCAGCAACAACAACAACAACAACAACAACAGCAGCCGCAGCCGCAGCCGCAGCCGCAGCCGCAGTCCGCCTGGACGGCGGAAGATGACCAGATGCTGGTGTCGGTGGTGCTGAACAAATTCAAACTGTCACAACGCGACTGGGACGAGTGCGCGCGACAGCTAGGCAAGGATAATGCGAGCGTTGGCAAGCGCTGGCAAGCTCTCGTGGGCAAAGGCAACGTGGGCTTGCGCCGCGGCTCCGGGCAGTTTGTGCGCGGGCGGCTGGATGGCTGTTTTGACGAGTCATAGTCTTCGCCCAGTCTCTTTCATTTCCGTTTCCTGTTTCCTTTGTTTCCATTATTTACTCTCTTTTCCTTTGTTCATATTATGCAACCATGCATACCCTGTGGAGTTTTATTCAACATCAGGAGTACTCTTTTTCTTATCCGTTTTCTGTTTGCAGATACCCCGGGACGGTGTTGGGCCAGGAGGTTTAGTGAGATACCAACTTTGTCGCCATCGCAACAACCCTAGTGACTGCGATATGCGCTTTCTTGTCTCGTTCATTCTACATTATTCTAATACTTGCGCATGACTGTCTTTGTGTATTATCAATTTTCGCTAGCTCGAATGCATATCACAACTCACAATTGACTTCCTCCACGAGTGCTCATGGTTGTAAGAGTACTTCGGGAATCATCTTTCTAATAATCAACGGTTCCACGGTACCGCGCCGGGCCGGCCGCGTCCCGTCGGCGTCCCGGGCTGGTCCGCGCTTCGTCTGCTCATGTACATAAGATGATCTCCCAGCAATTCTAATGGGGTGATTGTCTCGAAGCACCGAGTAGTCCCGAATGCTGCTTGAAGACGAGCTGACCCGGCCCTATCTCGCTGTCGGATACCCAAAGGCCAACAATGCATGCCGATGCAATGCAATGCAAATGCAATGCACAGCCGATCCCGCATCCCCAGCACACCACGTGTTCTCCTGAAATGTTCCTCGTTTATTTAGTTTCTAACCAACTAACTAGCTTACGACCAACCTAGTCGCACACAGACCGTGAGCTAACCTTTGGACTGGTAACACCAACGGCGTGCCTGGCTATGCAATTAACTTTCGACTAGTAAGAACCGACAAAATTTGACAGCTAAAACCCCTCCCTGGCCGTTCAACGGCTGTACATGACAAGCTCGGAGCCCAGGTTTCGTATCTCGCTTCGAGTCTGCCGTGTGAGCATTTTGTTCCCCGACGCGTACTCGAAAGCTTTTCTGGACATATGATCTGTTCTGGCCATCCTGCCACACTTTATGAGATTATGGTCAGATAAACGACAAGTCGTGGCGACTACCAGTATTCTTCAAGACGCGGTCAACAGAGTCTGGCGACTACCCCTCTCGGTCCACCAGGTAAGGTCCACTCGTTCGAGACTAGAAAACATTGAAGCCGTCAAAGTGAGTCGGTCTGAAATTAAAAGTGCAGCGCACTGTTCCCCTGCTCAATTCTCGGCAAACGCGGGTTATTGTTTATTACCAGAATCCATCACTCACTATAGGGGCTGCCATGTGAAGAGAGGGCCGGGGGAGACCTGGATCCAACTCTTGGGCACGGTATCTCTGATCGAGCGGTGAACACGGGGCAGTGAGACTTTTTCTTACAGCAAATCCACATTCTCTAGTAGATTGGTATATGTAATAATGCACCTGGGTATCCATTGATGCTAGCAATACATACAAGAAACATGAAACCTAGACGCCGTGACGCTCGTAACCGCTATGTTCAAGTGAGATAATGAAATCCCGAGGTGCCGGATTAGAACCTGGCACTGTCAGTTGTCGAAGCGCAAAACAATAGAACAAATGAAACAATATGAGGTAAGATAGAATACGGAAATATAAAAAAAAATAAAAAAATAAAAAAAAAAAAAAAAACTCACCGGATCTCGTAGCTGCCCGCGCGAGTCATGTATCGCACCCACTTGACGCTGCTGTAGTTGCTCTTCTCAAACACCTTCAGATAGCGCACCAGCAGCCCGCTGCTCGTAAACATCAAGAGGTTGAACGACAGGCTGAGCGGTGGCCGACTCCACGCCTTCTGGTGCGTCATGCTGGTCAGCGTCGCCTCGGCCGTCAGCACAAACTCGCTCTGGCCCGTGAAGCGGGCAATCTTCCACACAATGTTATTGTGCTCGGGCTCGTACTTGGCCTTGCCCTGCGTCGTGTGCACGGTGATCTTGGCCGTGTTGAGCGGTGTCGGGATGCGCACCACCACGTTGGTCGCAAACAGCTTGGGCCCGTAGTTGGCCTTGATCGCCACGCTGTACTCGACCTTGGTCGTGCCCACCTCCCGCACGATCGGATGCACCTTGAACGGCAGGTTGACGTTCTCCGTGGCGCGGTATCGCATCAGCTCAAACTCGCCGTCCGGCGGCACAAACGAGATGGTGCGGTCGGCGTCGAACCGGCCCAGCTTGACGCACTGGTGAAACTGGCAGTCCTCCAGCGTCACCGAGCCGGCTGCTGCCCGGGTCGCCTTGGTGCGCCCGTCGCGGTTGCCAGACGGTACCGAGTTGCTGTTGTGGTCGCCGTCCAGCAGCAGTCGGTCGTTGAGCCCGAACTTGCACTCGGGCGTGCCCGACAGATACGCGCGCATCACAATCTGCCCGTTGACGTCGGCCCGCAACACCGTCCCCGTGGCGGACATGAGCAGGTTGACGTCCTCGATCACGTCAACAAACGCCTCGTTCTTGCGGTATTTCACGTCGGCCCGTCGCCACGAGAGCGCTCCTGTCGCCTGCATCGTAATCCGGCTCGAGTCCGACGGCGAGTTGGCAATCGACGACTTGACGCCTTCGGTCGTGATGTACATCTTCAGCGTGTCCGTCTCGGTGTTTTGCGGGTATCCAAAATCAAGGATCTCTGCAGCATGTTTAGCATCACAGAATAAGCACTCCGATAGCGACAGAGAATAAAGTAAACAATACCATCCAAGAGCTCATAGACCAGCACAAAGTTGTTTTTGACGGCCTCCTCGTCCAGTTTGCCAAAGTACCCCTTTCCCAACAAGATGAGTCGGTACAGAAACTCAAAAACAAGGGCCGCATTGGCATTGCTCTTGGTCACTACCACCAGGTAGATGTTCTCGTGTTTGACATGGCTGAACGTCGTCGAGCCCAGCGTCAGGATGGGCGAGCGCACCTGCGGGTTGGAGATGACCTGGATGCGGAAGATGTCGGCCAGCCGCGGCCGGCAGTCGTTGCGAAAGGCGCGGAAGATGAGGTTCTCGCCCTTTTGATTGAACACCAGAATGCCGGAAATCATTGTGCGCTGGTTTCGCAGTGTCTGGGCGCCTTGTCAATGGACATGGGTTGGGAACGCTGTCTACTCCTGCAAGTTGTAACTGTTCATCGCCAATGCCCACTGCTTACATAACAGCTCCGTTGCGGCTAGACTCTTGCGGGGTGGGCTGCTCCTTTGACACCTCAGGCATCATTCATTGTTTACACCACTTACCTACCGAGTTACTGCGCACTGAGACCCTTGGATTACAGAAGATCTGATTATTATATTCAAGTAGGTATAAGGAAACTGTACAACTGCTCACGTAACAAAGGCCACGTGAATAATATGTAACAAAACACGTATCCAACAATCATTAGTGGTATCAACATGGACCGAAATCGTAGTCAGTCAAGGCAGGTTAATCGCTCAGGTGCAGCAAATAGCAAACGAATAGTCCAAATCTCAAGGCCAGGCGGTGAGGAAGAACATGTCATCGCCCTGGAAGCCCATCGGCACCCGGGGCTTGGCTAGCAGGCCCCGTGTTTGGTCGTGTATGAGGCGTTGACGGCACTTCACTATTCGCCAGCCCGATTTTCGGATCAGGAATCTGGATGTCTATCGTCATATACGCTGTTCGCCGGAGACTCCAAATATGCACGCCTTCCTTCGACCCCACCTCGCGATTCCATTTTTCGAGCCAGTCTTCGATCCGGCGTAGATTGCTCTTGACACCTGGTAACCCCAGGTCATCCCACACCCATCCCGTAATCAACCCGATTGCACCGTCTAGCCAGTTCCGTAGCGAGAACGGATCAAAAGCCCTGATCAGCTCGCCATTGATCTTCGAGATGATGCGACGAAACTCCTGCTCGGACACAAGCGGGTCAAGAATTTCCGGGTACAGGTTGGAAAAAGTCGGCGCTAGGTCCCCTTTGACCATCCAGTCGCGACGAATCCGAATGATCCGGGTAGACGTGAACTCGTCCGAGTGTAAAGGCACATGCGGATTCAGGTGTGGATAGCATGGGTGTGCCGGTCCCCAGGCCAGCTCTTCTGCGACCTCCGCCTCGTCGCCGGCATTGTGGTTTCCTTGAGCCGGATACGTAGCATACGTCGAATTCCGGAGCGACGTATTGGACTGAACGTGTCGCGGCGGGTGTGTCACACCGTCGTCCGGTCGCAACTGTTGTCCAGCCCGGTTCTCCTGATCCTCCGGCATCTCGGCCGCTATTGCCGCGTTCAGCTGCTCGCTGCGCCGCCGACTTCGTGGCAGGGCAATACTTGTACGGCCACTTTCGGACTCGGCCGCACTGCGTTCGACTGAAAGACCAATTGGCGAGGAGGACAGTTGGCGACTCCGGCGCTGTTCGGAGATCGACAGAAGAGGATATGCGTCGCGGGCCGTGCCGGTGCCTTCTTCGTCGGCGTCGTGTGTGAGATTTGCTGTTGCAACAAGAGTGTTTCGAGGAACGTGATTTATCGGATTCCACAGGCGCGAGTTATATTTCGCTGCGCCTTCAGCAAGAGCAGCCTTGATCGGGTGTTTAACGTTGTTGCCGCGGACGGACGAGAAAATGAAACGGCTTCGAGAAGGTAATCTCTGATGGCCACTGGCATGAGGTTCTGGAGCGTGATGCAATGGCGGAGGAACAGTAATGGGAGACCGAGAGATGCTTAGATGGTCGTGATCGAGATCGCGATGGGAGGTCTTCGCCGCCAGCGGTGATACGTCAGAGAACTCGGGGCGGGACGGAGAAGCCGTGGTTGTTGAAGCAGATAAACCACGCAGAGCGAGAAGAAAGCGATGCACAGCAGCCTCGGGACGCGACTATGCTCGCCAGACACACGCGGCGGCGATGAGGAGGGACTGGTGATGGAGAATAGCGGAGGAGAAGATCGGGCGGCAGAAGTCTCGAGGCGGTGGCGGCGCGCGGAAAGGGGCAAGTCCGGCCCCATGCCTCTGCTGCACAAAACACGCACACCACAACGTCAACACCGACAATGTCCAGTCTGCACTTTTCCCGGCACAACAATGCTGGTGGACAAGCAAAGGACGTAACTCGGAAACTGGAAAGAAACAGACCCTGGCAAACCACGTACACAAGAGCGGCGGAACCCGCACTTTTAATGTCTAACAGCTCCTTTGCTCGCGCCAATCGCCAACTAATCGACCCGTCACAGACATGGACTAAGACCCTCTTGCTTAAGTAGTATACAGACTCGGGAGAACCTGTGCCACCAATGTGACCTATTGATCCTATAGGACAAGTCCCAACGGGTGGATGCCTCGGCTTACGACTTGGATCAGTCGAGCAGCCACAGAAGCAAGCATTCGATAGCTACACAGCAGACGCGAAGAAAGCCAGAGAGCAAGGGAGAAAGAAATAGAGCCCGCACTTGATACATCAGGTGCTGGATTTCCCTACGACAATAGTACGGATTTACTAAATCTGAAACAGGACGCCAACTCCGGACCGTTTGGGAAACGTATCAATAGTCCTCCAGCTCCATAGAAAGTCATCTAGTTCCGAACGCCAGCCACGCCTCGGCGTCATCGCTATGAGCGAGACACTAAGAGAACAAAGCAATTTATAGCGGTCCCAGCAGCATAGGTACAAATAAAAACCGCCGCTAAGCACTGGCCAACGCGGCCAGGCTGGATCCAAGACCCCGGAAAAAAGTGAGGCGGAGGCAGAACCTTTCGGTCCAGCAAACAACCGGCGTTCAGAATCCTGGAGACCCGGAATGAATAGTTTGCTTAGCACCGCAGTCTTTGGCTTCAACGCGTTAGCCAGTCCACGCCGCCGGCCGCGGAACCACCGTCTCGGGCTCTAGTGCCGACGCATCGGGCCATTGACATGGTCTGAGCCGCTGTCGATCTCGTGCTGGCTGAGAAAGGGGAATTGTATCGAGAATCGAGCAGCTAGTCAATGCGAAGGCTGCCGGCCTTACATTACGACGGCAGTCGTTCATTACTAATTAAAAGAGAGTGATGCGGCTGTTCCCGGAGACTCCCAAGGTCTGGCCAGGGGCGAAACTTTTAGCATGAAACTCTCCTGGGTGAATGATGACGACTAGGTTCCTGTTTTTTACGCCTCTTACTGTCAACATGGAAATGGTTCAGATATACAAACAAAAACAAATAAGAAATTGCATAAAGGATTATAATCATGAAACGCTCAATCCTCGAACAGACAAGTATGGGTATCTTCAGTAGACTAGGTGGTAGAGATGGATGATCATAGAAAGTTACCCGCATTATACACCGTCCTGTGCCTTCCGGTTTGCAGCTGCTTGCATTCGTCTCATCGCCTCCCGATGGATGCCCTGCATTTCTCCCCTTCGCATACGCTCCGCAATGGAATTATTCAGATTTTCAGATGCCAACGCCCGCTGCGTCTTTGCAATCTGGGCTCTGCGCTGTTGATCCATCATCCCTTGTCGAGCCATGTCGACATCGGCCAGTGGAGTATGGGATCTAGTGAGGTCATCCTGTAAAGACTCGCGCCAGGCAGCCATTTTCATCGACTTTGCCTGTCCGAAATCTCTCGATTCCCGGGAAAGGCGAGCATTCAGGGGGTAAAGGTCTGCTGTCAGTCTACCGGCATCGTCTGTCTTTGCTAACATGTTCACTGGGGACATGCTTTGTTGCCGCAGCAGGACACGCCGCTGTGTAAGCGGCATGTCGTCATCATCTTCTACCAACGTTAATTGACTGCTCTGAGGGGTGCGATGACCCTCCTCGGCGAATTTTCGTGACTGAGACGGTGGCGGCATCCAGGAATTTCGATTGAGAGACACAGATGACAGGCGGGACTGGACCATCTTTTCGCGTTGTGCTAGAAGTGGCAAGGGTCCTTCCATGGCCTGGACAATCTGGCCTTCATCTATGGGTGATTTTGCAAGTGATCTGCTCAAGAATGGGGTAGATACGCTGCGGACCCCGCCTGAAAGACTGTATGATGGCGTGGGTCGGTTCGAATTCGAGACCAAAAGATCATGACTTGATGCAGCGTGACTGATTGCCGGGTAAGGGGCCGCGTTGTCAATGTAGATGCCGGGCCGTTGCTCGAACATGGCTACGTGTGCAGGCTGCTTGCTGATATTCGATGCCGTCCTGTGCACGGCATCGGGTCTTCCTGCCGGTGACTCGCGTGCATGACTTGCCCGAGGCAGCGAGGCTGTTGTTGCAGTCTGCGTCAGTTCCTCGACATTGACTGGCACAGCTGCTTCTTCATCCGAATTAACGAGCGTCGGGCTGAGTTCAATTTCTTCCAGTGGAGGAGTTTCCGCGCTAGACAAATGTTTCGCCCATTCGTTTGTGCGATAGGTAGAGATGAGGGGAGAAACGTTTCTGGGTAGATGCTCGACAGCCCCGGCTGTGAGACTTTCCTTTTTCCCCAAGCTCGAACGGGAGTTGGTGCTAGGATGGGGGCGAGATTGACCTTTTAGAGATAGTCTAGGATCGTTGTCCTGTTTCGACACTCCAGAACCTATCTCTGTTGTGCTAGGCACATGGCTTGTTGCCGCCGTTGAACCGAATTCCAGCAGAGGAGGCTTTCCGCCGTCAAATGTATGGCGGCGTTGTCGAGAAGAAAGGCCCAAGCCGTGAGCTTGCTCAACATCTCCTTTTTCATCCGCTTTTCTCTCTGCAGCATCTTCGATCGGGAATGTTTTGCCTACTGGAGACTGGGTGTCTTCGTGTGTCGATGGTGCTCTGTTTACAGCGTTGACGTCTGGTTTCTGTTGCACATGCGCGTCATTTTGTGTGATCTGGTTTTCGGTGCCACCATTGGCTCCTGTATCGGGTTCTGCATTGGCCACTGCAAACTCTTCCCCAACTTCTGAATATTGCATCTCAAAAGAAATATCATCCGGGATTCCCTGAACAGAGGATGCTGGTTCTGACGGAGGTCGGCGAACAAGCAATTCCTCCGAGTCGGACGAGATATGACGGCTGTCTTTGCGAGAACTGTTTATGTGAGATAGTCTGTGCAGTACAGACGCCCTTGAAAATCTTCTTGACAGGCGATTGGTCGTTGAGTCATCATCATCCAGAATAGCTCGGACGGAATGGACATCTACATGTCCGTTTTCGTCGGGTTTTGGAATCTTGGACGGAGGTGCCTGAAACCATTGAAACGGAGTTGGGACTCGCACAGGAGTTTTCTGTTCCGCTTCGGTTTCGTCTCCATTGACTGTTTCGCCGTCGACATCGTCATCTACGTCAGGCTGGTCGACATGCTGCACTTCCTCTGTCTCCTTATGCTCCTTTGCCTCAGAATGCATGCTAGTCTTGTTGGTGCTCTCATCATGTTTGTTCGAAAAGGATCCTCTTTTCGCTTCCCGCACAGACAGAGCAACCATTTCCAAACTGGCCTCTAAACCCTTGTGCATGATGTTCGGCGCCGAGTGTGTACGATGCAGCCCTGGTGCAGCAGCACTGACTGACGATCCGCCAACCGTAGACTCACACTTCGGCTGTCCTCCATAGATAGCTTCCCAACGGGCCAGATCGTGCATCTTTTTCTCCTCTAGGGTGCGGCCCAGCTCAAGCTCAGCTTCATCTTTCCGTTGCTGTTCTTCGGCGACTATGGCCTCTTGCTTCTGTCGTCTCTCGCGAATCACTTTCCACAGTCGGAATTGAGATAGCAGGCCCAGTAGGAAAATGACAACGGTGGCTGCTAGCTCGACTCGTATGCCCTTGCTCATTGGGTACGTTGTTGTACCAAGGGGGAATATGTCGTCATTTAGCCCTGTTTTTGGTTAGTAACGGAGGGCACCCTTGTTGTATACGTGGTTGGTCACTGATCCTTACCCCAGATGTATAGCCAGAATTCCTTCAACCCGGCCCGACTGAAACAGTCAATACCCAGGATGACGGCGGTACTCCCCGCAAAAGCAGTCGAGGCTATTAGCGCATACGGCCTTGTATAAGAAGTAAACGAGAAAGCGTATACAACCACGCAAAAGGCGCTAATAAAGGCACCTTTCGCTGCTGGACTGGTCAAGAGGCCGCCATCCTTCAGCGATAGAAACCACATGCTGAGACAGAATCCGCCGAGAAGGCAACCCAGACCTTCTGTCAACTCTTTGAAAATCAAAGAAACGCCTCCGAAGATGAGCCCGGGGAAAAAAACGCCCACGAAATAAGCTCCTTGCACGCCATTCGAGACTGGAGGTCTCATCACATATTCAATCAAAACCTGGTGAGCCTATTCGTTAATATATCACCAATACAGCGGAGTGTTTGGGTAACTTGCGGTGATGGAGAGACTGGTCAAGAACGCGGCAGATAGCGAGACATGGACCCTTGGGAGACGTAAGCACTGCATTTCGTGATTTATTCGGAGAGTTTGGTGTACCAAAGATTTTTGATGCCAATCAAACTGTACGCTAGGCCGGTTATCATCAGAACAACGCCAGAAACTGCTATCGCCGGAGTGATTGTCGGCTGAAGGGGAAGGCCGTTGCCGTCGAATGCATCTGCTTGCAGTTCAGATAAAACGCCTCACTATCCCAGTCTCAGTAAGAACATACCACTCGTGAAACTTGGTGATGAAGCCACCAGAGTGGGCACAGCACTCGCTGCTATGCTCGTTTGAATATCAGCCATCGGTATTGAGGTTGTTGGCGATGCTGTTGTAACAGTAGAGCCCGATGTGATTGAGTTTGAACCGGTGTTTATAAGCATGGTTGCGACATGTGCTTCTGGTATGCTGGTTGTCATGGCATTCTCCTGTCTCTTAACTGGGCCAATACCGGCCCTCACCAAAACACTCAGATAAACCAAACAAAAGAATGGCTCAAACAGAGAACGCATTATGTCAAAATAGTCCAGAATCACCAGGAGACCCGAGTAGATAAAGTTGCGTCGAACAGTCGTAAATCTCAAAATGCCTGAAGTCGTTGCACTCACCAGCAGCAGACCAGTGGATGCGCCGGACTTGCGCTTCTTACCATGCGCGACCTTCCGTGGATACAGCTGACATTTTACATAAAAAGAGGGACTGTTTGCAAAGATCAAATTCGCAAAGAGAAGACAGAGAACAAATTAGATGGATCTGACGATATGTACGAAGGAAGTTAGCATGGGCGAGGCGCATACAGAGAGACTGGCCCGCCACCACAGTCGGGCTTGGGCTAAAGAGGGTACTTTAACCAATTTTTTTCCTGTCTTACTAACTAGCAACTGTTTATCTCCAAGTAAGGGCACCACCCCCTCAAAAAAAGCAAGCAAGAAAAAAAAAGTACATGCTGTAATCTACCAACTAGGCCCCAGGTGGACGACCCAAAGGACCCTTGCAAGCTTGTATGATTGGGTTGCGGAATCGTGTGTCTAAAGAGCCCGAGCGCGCGAAATTAGGTAAAAACAAGGCACGTAGCTCGCCTCTTGATCGGCAATGTTATCTATGCGATTTGCATGTTACTTCTCAACTATTGCATCAGCCGCTGTGTCTGGGTGAGACTTGCCAGAGCGCCTCCCGAACTAAGTTGAAAACTCCGAGTCAATGCATCACCTGGAGGCGCGCCGCCAGATTGGGCTAGGCAAGGGCAAAAAAAAAGTCAAAATCAAATTATAATTTTTGCAGACTGAGATATACCGGCAGTAAATGACGAGAAATTCCAATAAAATTCAATTGCAGCCCCTCGAGGCAGAGACCGTAAGAGGTTGCATCGCAAGAAATGAGCTTGCGCATCAGTGTGTGAAATATCGCAAATACGTTGTCACACGCATTTGCGCCTCTCAGTCCGTGGTTCGCCTAGTCCGATTGGAAATGGCACTGAGCGGTACTGTAGGACGAGAGGACCTGTCGCCTCCTCAAGGAGAACAACGAGACGGGACTCATTGGCTGCAACGTGGACAGCGGGTGTTGATTGGAAAGTAGAAAACAAATCACCACCTGAACTGGCATCAGGTCCACCAAGCGAGTGATAACTTTCATAAGTGGAACTGGGCCCAGACTGGCTCGATCGAGCCGTTCCTGACTAGTCAGACTGCGGCGTCGAAGGGTGAGGTATCGGCTAATGTTCTAATGTTCCAATCACGCCCTTTGATGATGTAACTACTCTGTATGTAGGTAACAAGTGCCATCTCCCCTACAACTACGAATCGTTCACATGAAGGGAATCTTTCCACGCAGGTGGCGGTGTGGTTACGATACTAAGAAAGAACTGACTCAGGCTATACAACAAGCGGTCTACAGTTAGGAAGATCAACGAGAAGAGCGGTCGATTATCGTGTACAGACGTGGCAGAGCTGAAGGGCCCGGCAGCACACGTATAACATCCAGCGGGCCGCGTCTACTGAAGAAACAGGGGCGTAGTGGTGGTGATTTGACCGGCCAACAACCCCTTGCGTTGTTCGCCAGCTCGCCTCCCCGCCAATTGGATAGGTAGCGCGTCAATGGAGTAAAGTTTAGAGGAGCTGCATCACTGGCTCCCGATTGGTTTTATGCGTAAAGGTGGGTTCCCAGCTTTGATAAATTAAGATTGGCGCGACTAACTTAACCAACCTAGTCTGATATGGACTAAGCTCAAACTATTCCTAATGTGGTAGGGTCAACCTTATATGAGTCCCGATTCGGTTAGTGTCAACCGTGAAATAACAGGCAGCTAGACGCGTATCACGTGAACAGCGTCCCGCCTCGCGTCGACGTATCGCGGTGTCACCCTGAGCGCAGAGTCCCAAACTGACCCCCGGATCATCAATTTGCGCACGCGTCACATCTGACCTTTCTTATTACGCTCATTCGAAGTTGACTTCCGCCCGTATACCCAAAGTTATAGTTATGCAGGCAATTCGCTCAGCTCTGCGCTTTCGCGCCGCCGTTCCTGCCTTCACAGCTCGATCATTCAGTTCCTCGCCCGCGCATTCTTTCGCGCGGTTGACCATCACCGGGCATCTCGCCGCCGAGCCCGAGCTCTCAGCCACGTCAACTGGTCAGGACATTGTCAAGTATGCTGTCGGCACCAACTATGGTCCCAAGGAGAACCGGCAAACGAGCTGGTTCCGGGTCGCTAGTTTCCAGCCTGACGGCCCTAGCAGAGCCCATCTGTTAGGACTGCCTAAAGGGTGAGTTTGCGATCTTGTCTGTGGATGCATTATTATACAGGTACTGATTGATGGTGTAATAGGACCCTTGTGCTTGTAGAGGCTGATGTCAGCGTGCGCACATATGAAGACGCCGAGGGCAAGAAACACTCATCTATGGGCATCATCCAGCGTGAGTTTCAACGCCTAGCTAGGAAAAATAATAAGTCAAACGCTGATTTCATCTCTTCAAAGGAAACCTCGAAGTTCTCAAACGCGGCAACCCTAGCGAGGAACACTCGGGATCTAGCGAATGATGATGCCGCTAATAACGACTCTTTTTCCGGTGTCAAGACTACGTTCTCTCAGCATACGTTGAAATAGCAGAAACGTTTCAGCAAATCAGTGAAGCTTCTCTGCGCGTGGAATTCTGCGTAGTCCTGATAAGTGTGTTATTATTAATGCTGTTGCTTTCTAATTACTTTTCTGTATGAGCTGAAGGATGGGGATGATATAATTAGGAGCAGGTTCGCGATAGACCGATCTCTTCTCTCACTGAATACCTAGTATTATCCGTTGATTTATCAGAATAAATACCCTGTGCTTAGATAAGTTGGACCTTGCCAGACTTCATTTCATTTGCATTCCAGGAAGAAGGAGAAAACGAAGAACGAAATCATTGGCTTGATCGAACCGTTGCAACGACATGGGACTCTAGATGCCTCTCACAGGAAAACGCCAGTCAGAATGGCCATGAGAACCCTTTTTTAAACCAGCGAAGAATGACTTAAACTCCATGTCTAGACGGTGCTTTGGTCTCTGTCAGAATCCAGAGAAGTGTCGATGCTGAAGGTAGCCTTGGGGGACGAGAAAGCAATGGCTTATCTCTCATGTTGGTTCTAGTAGAGTCAGTCGTTCTTGAGAATAACCCCTGACTGGTAAGACTGGACCCTTGGCTGCTATAAGAATCGTCAGTATTATGGCTCCAGTGTCTCTGAGTAGATCAGGCTGTGTACCTTCGTTTTGATCTACGCCAGCTAGTGGTGGACAACAAGGCAGAGTACCAAGCCTTCGTCTCACACTTGAAAATTCGAGGTATATGCACCAGCCTAATAAGGCTATCGAGGCCAACAAGCTTAAAGAATGAGCGGTACATCTTCATTGCGTCCTGGCCCAAGCCAAAAAAGATGAATAACAACACGCTGAGTGCGATAGGGATCCAGCGATCCGGCCTTTGAATGCCACCAGTCGGCTCGTAGAGAATCACGTTGAAATTCGGACCGTGATTGCTGCTCCACGAGTACGGTTGAGGTGGGATCATAAGCACAAGGTTAGAGTAGATGACGTAGCTCTGCAGAGGCAGGACAAATATGATCATGGCCAGGGCCAGGCAGAACAATTTAATGAACCGATGAGTGGTCATATTGCTTCCCGAAGCCCCAATGATACTCGCAAACTCTGATGTGTATTTTGTCAACCGAATTACGACCAGGACTGCCGGGGGTGTGTCAGTCATCAAATGAGCACTGCAGAGGAGATTTGGAAATGCGACAACATACCGCAGTAGCCCGCAGCAATCACACAGATTACCAAGGGCCATATGATTGGCAGTATGATTGCAAGCCAACTATCGTCGTAAGAGATAGCACAGCCTGCGATGGCGAAGATGTAGTAACGGTTTGGCTGAACCACAAAGTGCCCAACCATAGCCAGAACAGGCAGCACAGCGCAGAAGAAGAGTCCGATGGCCACTTCTCGGTTTCTCTGAGCCCGGTTGGGAGCCAGAACTGTATTCTCGGTGTCCAATACCAGGGCAAGGCTGCGGAAGATACACACCAATGCTCCCGGCATGCCAACTTCAATGCCAATGCTCAGTTTGACTTGGATATCGCACAGGACCGAGCCATCCCACCACAAGTACATGTCATCAGTGGGCCAGATAATTGCATTTGTTATGTTGAAAAGATCAGATAGAAGGACGAAAACGGTCAAGAACGTAGCCGCTAGGTTTCTATTCGAAGCATGCCAGACCAACGGTGGAATACAAAGTAATAGGGCGACGAAAGAGAGTACCGGGGCGGCGATAGCCTGTGCAGATACGTGGATTTCCTCAGCCGATGGCACCATGGCCACTTAAGTCGCTCTTCAAGAAAAAAAAACAGAGAGACGGTTTTTCTCGCAGACTTTGCACGACCGCATCAGATGCGCTGAATCAAACGAAAACGGCTGGTTTGCTAACAGCTAGAAGACAACAAATGACAAGTACAGTGCGTTAGCAAACCTTCTGTGGTAATGCAAGGTTGGATGGCCTTTGTTGATTGAGATATTGCGTATCATACTAGCCTCCTAGAAGGAAAATATCAAGCCTAAGGGTATCACCACTAAGTCTAGAAGGCGGTTTGTTGAGGTCTTTGAAAAGTACTCGTTCTGAACAGACGGGATACAATAGACTGCCTCGCAGCCGTAAGACTGACTGCGACAGTTCACAAAAATAGCTGCACCTTGCCTCTTTTGGGGATCAATAGGACGTCTGGTGGAGATGCAGTAAAAGTCACACAAGCTGCAAGCAAGCCCAATCATCGTGGGGATCTCAATAAGAGATCAGCTCATGCAAGCCTTATTGATGCAGGTTGGATTTACAACTTGTGCTATCCAGCGTCAATACCAGTAACATGGGCAGAATAGGAGCTTGTCTTTCAATAGCATAGTCTGCATGTAACTATCCGCCTTTAAGTTAGCTTATATAAAATAGAATTATAGAATTGAACTTGGTGGAGCTTAGGGCGATCCGATCCGGGGGATGGGACTGGCGTCCGCGGTCCCGCCAGGCGCTAGTCCAGCTTAGGTGCAGCCTCGGCATTCCGTTTCCCCGCTCGTTCCCGGTGACGAACCGCATCCAGTAACCCTTCAGCTATGCAACTATTACCTGTTCGCCGCCCGAGCTGCTCGATAACTCTCCATTCACCCACGCGGCGTGAGAGCACCTTGGGCTTTATGCTAGCTCTCAGGTTCAAGATTTAGCAAATAACATGATTCGGCCTGCTATCTCGACTCCCTGCTAAGAAGGAAAACGCTCTTCTGGATGATGTGAGATACGTCATGTCTGGCCCATCACAACCACGTCCTTCAGCCTCTCAACACGCCTCCGTCCAGAGCGGCGTCAATCCGAACCCCTACGGCAGTTCGCATCTGCGACAACGGCCGCTAGGACGAGCTGCGACGCTTGCTGATACCGGGAGCGCTCTCAATTACCGGCGCAATTCGACCGCTTTCTCGGATACGGTTTCCGAGGCTAGGCAGTCGCTCCGAGACTCAACAGACGACATCCTCTTCCCACGCGCAAGCAAGAAGGACGATGCAGCCTTACACCATGACGACTCGTACTGGGAATCGGCACCGCTTGCTTTAGCATTGCTACCGGCAGTGGGTGGTCTGTTTTTCCACAATGGAAGCGCCTTTGTGACCGATGCCACTCTGCTGATTCTAGCGGCCATTTTCCTGAATTGGTCGGTTCGATTGCCATGGTATAGCCAGTGAACTTGCAACTTGTGAAAATGGACCAACCGCTAACGATAACAAACAGGAACTGGTATCGATCTGCCCAGGAGGTCCACCGGCCGCCTACGGAAGATTATCTTAGAGACATTAACGAGGATGACAACAAGGGAAACGAGAGCTCGCCATCTGAAGCCGGACAGAGTCGGTCGAAATCAAAGGAATACCGATCGGCATCTCATGCGGCTACGAAAGAGTTGCATAGACACGAGCTAGCCGCTTTGATCTCATGTTTCGTGTTCCCCCTAATCGGTGCGTGGCTATTGCACACGATCCGAGGCGCCCTTACGCGGCCATCAGAAGGCTTGGTCTCCAACTACAATCTGACCATTTTTCTGCTGGCAGCGGAAATCCGCCCTTTTGCGCACCTGCTGCGGATGGTTCAGGGCCGAACCCTCTACCTGCAGCGGGTGGTAGCCGCGCCGTCGTCTGATGAAGACGAGAAAATGCACGAGGGCACGATCGTAGATCTAACCAGGCGTCTGGAAGAACTTGAAACGTACGTGGCTGACAAGGCCAGTGCTCCCTTGCACATTCCCAATGAGAGCACCCCACAAGGCCAGCTCGACTCGCAAAATGCAACCGCACAGGTAGTGGCCGAGGTTCGTAAGGCAATCCAGCCCGAGCTCGACGCGCTCACTCGGGCGATTCGGCGGTACGAGAAGAGGACAACGATCATCGCCCATCAGACAGAGATGCGGTTGAACCAGCTAGAAACACAAGTCGGTGATGCGATAGCCCTGGCGGCAGCCACTCAACGCTCCGTCCTAGACCGACACCAAACGTTTGCGTTTATCCTTTTGGACTGGGTATCTGCACTTGTTCTCATACCGGTCAAGACGGCCATTCAGCTCTTGAATCTGCCCACTCGAGCTTTATCGTGGAGCCTTCAGAAGGCCAAGGCGGTCGTCTTTGGCAGGAGAGAGCCGCGAACACCCGGTAAAGGCAAAGCCTCTGTGGCTCGAGCCGAGCCCAATCGTCGACGCGCCATTTCAGCGAGAAAGCTGGGTGCTGTATAGCTACAAACATCTTCTTCTGTGTTAAAGGCTCATTGCTATTAATATAGCCACTCTCTAGGAGCCAAGTCTTGTTTTACTGTCCAGCTTTTCGCGCAACTTACGGGCATCCTGGCCCCCTTAGGCGATAATATCTATATTTTTCTCTGAAGTGTCTTTACAAATTAATGTTTTCTTCCACGATATATCTAATCAAATATAGAAAAATAACAGCGAGTGCATGTGCAGTATATCAAGTCTTGACGTATAACTAACATTGTAGGAACTCAAAACATAGTTGATAACGGAGAATGTTTATATATCAAAACCCGTCATAGTTATAAGGAATGGAACATTATAACACTAGTAGAAAACCAATGCAATTCGCCTTTGAGGTAGTCAGTCCCCTTTTCAGATTTCCAATTGTAAACAGCTGTACAAATATTAGTTACATATATTGCTCTATCACAGGTTAAACGCCACGCTGCCTCTTGACTGCATGCTGCGGCTTTTCCAGGCAGCTAATGGCACATACTATATCAGTCTCTCTCTCTCTCCTCTTGATGCAAATGTGCATATATCTATGTTCTACACGGATTTGTTCAATTAATACTTTCAGTTGCCCGTCACGACTCTTCCTGCTGCTTCCGGTGATGCTGCTCTTGTCGTTATTGCTGCTGCTTCCGCTGGTCTGTAGTCTCTGCGTCCTCCGATGCAACACCAGTATCAGGGTTAGGCGTTTTTGTAGGCTGCAAGAAAGCCAGCACAATCACGCGTTTCCGCTCATCGGACGCAAGTCTTTCTTTGTCCTTTGACGGTGTAGGCACGGACGGTGATATCATTAGGTTAGCAAACAGCGTGGATAGTGCCATTTCGACAGCATCGCGCCGCCGATCCTTGGGATGATCAGGGCGTGCGCCTTTGCCCTTGTCAGCATCCTTTTTGTCGGCTTTCACTTCGGACGTTTCGGATGATGTCATGGTATTTCGCTTTTGCCGTATCTGGGCCAAAAACCGCGGTGCAGATTGGTCCGGGGAGGCATTTTGGTTGGTTTGTGACGGCGCAGCTGGAGGTTCTAATGAAGCAGGCAGAGCAGATGGATTCGTCGCAGGGGCAACTTCATTGATTATCTGGGTCAGCATGAAGGTCAGGAAAGTAAAGGAGACGCTGTGTACGGGCGACGGAGCCAAAGTGTCCAGGACCCAAGCTTGTATTTCTTCCGACGAATGCCAGGGATTTCTCGACTGTTCTCGCGCCATTAGCTGCTGCTCAAGCGTCTTCCAGGTGTCGGCCATGATGACACCGTCTTCGAGAGACTTTAAAAAAAACACCAGGGTTTCCGCAAGTATTTCCAATCGCGGCAGCGACGACACCTCAAGCGGGAAGACAGGGAGCAGAGGCTTCCCGGTATCCAGGGCCTCGCGGACTTCAAAAAGAAGCGCAGCGCGTTTCTCTTCCCCTTTGAGCGTCCACGTTTCGGGAGCAAACGGCCATGCAACTCCATGGGGTTCCAATAACCATGGGGGTGTCTCATCATCCGAGTATCCCTTCATCATGCTCCATTCAGCAACCGCTCTCTCAGTCAGGCTTGAGATGGCTTCCGTCAAACGGAAAAGCTCTCGTGGAGCCGATAACCGGACATTATTGGTAGCCTTTGATGCAGGGGCAATGGCCAGGCTACGCACTCCAGATTCCGGGATGTGTGTCAATTCGTCTAGTGATCGACCAAAACATGTTGGCAGCCATCGTCCATAAACCGGAATGAACTGATCACGGCCACCGGCGACGCGAAAGACCAGAATATCTTCAATCTTAGCGGTGCCGTCATTAAGCGCCCGTACATAGTCCATTTGCTTCACGCATGCTGTGACTTCCACGCTGGCCGAGTCTCCCGGTGAAATGGTGTACGTCTGCCGAGCTCGTTCCTTTTCATCCTTCTTCTCATTTTCAGGCCAATCAACTCGCACCTCGAGCCATGGCGGAGGGTTTTCCTTTGATCGCGCAGGATCCGCAATGAGTCTCGATGTAAAACGAAAGGTAGCAGGCACGGCGCCAGTGTTGGCCACCGTCACTGTCCTGCTCACGGGTACACCGAAAGGTACACTGCCAAAGAAGATAGCATTCTGCTCATACGCAATGTCTCGAGGTACTTCTTCAGAGTCATCGGGATTGTTGTCGACAATTACAGTAAGATCCGGTCTGGCTTCATTCTCAGCCTTGTCCAGCTCCCTCACCACGTCCTGATAAACCTTCCTCTTGAGTTCCGGAATAACAGCCTCATAGGTCAGAGTGAAAGAAGCATCCAGTGGTTTGTGGTCCGACGAAAGCACCCCTTGGTGGGAAGTATAATGTGTCAGTTGAATGGGATCATCTTCCGACTCGGCAGCTGAAGATGCCTCCGAGGCCTCTTCATCCTCCCGATAGTCCTCCTCATTTGCGCCGTCTGTTTCCGGGTTATAATCAAACAGAACATTTTCGTCCTCTGCAGCTTGATCGACCCCCCGTGCTTTCATTTCTTCATCCCTCTTCCGTGCTTCCTCCGCCGCTTTGACCCGCCTATCGTGATTGAGACGGTCGTTCTTCGATCGATAGAGTATTCGATCGCACCAGCTCGGACCTCGTTGTTTTTCACTCGTATCGAACATGGCGATACTGCCAACATCGTACTTGTATGTGGGTAGGAATCTTATTTCTCCTTCCCTCCATCCTTCATGAAACGCCTTCCCCTTCCGCTGCTGGTTATGCAGTTGATCATGAGGCAGTAAGGACCTCAACGTTGTCAAGAGAGACGAGGGGTCAACAGATGGGTCCATGGTTTCCACCATTGCCGCGGGGACACTAGGCTGCTGTCCCCGGCTATCCTTGGTAGGAAGTGAATCGTCCGTGTGTTGGGACGATGTCGGAGGAAGTTGCCTCTTTGCCTCGTTCGCCTCCTCATCTCTCGAATGGGTGTCGGAATCGGATTCTGCAACCACAACAGGCGACGGAAGATTATCATCGTGCCTTTTCCGGAACATATGTCTCGCATCGTATTCGTTCTGAGTATGGAGGGTAAGGAGACGCCGCACATCGTCGCCCGGGATATCCTCCAGGCGATAGTTCAGATCACCAAACCAGAAAGCGAATTCTTCGTTCCCGATGCTATCGTTGGGCTCATCCGATATCTCATTATCCGGATCTACCGCGCTAAACTTCGTGCGACTGACAATCTGGGCCGCATCCCAATTCCGTCGCTCGAGGCTGCCTTTATCAGCCCCGGCCGCCAAGTGGCAATTGACAAACACTAGGCGAGTGGTCTCGCCTAGTACGAGCCGGGTCACCGTGGCTCCCTTGTTTCCCATGTACCCCATCAGGCCTGTTCCTGTCGTAGAGGAACTGACAGAAGATATTGTTGGAGCAACGTTCGGCGCCGCATAAATCAAGAGTAGCAAGCCTACTAAATGCGACTCAGAGACTAATTGGTAGCCCGCCGGAAGGGCGTTTTGTGCCGCATCTTTCCACCGGCTAACTGTGACCGTGTCGGTAAACAGGGCTGTAGAAGGGGACGAAACGTCGACAATTTCCTGCAAGCCAAGCACGTAAAGTCCAATATCGGAAGGTGGATAGCCCTCGGGATTTCCCCGCGTTGACTCCGGTTTATTGTGCTTCTTTTGAGATTGTTCCGACTGACTCTCGGATGATGATTCCTGGTCGAGAGACTGGCGAGTCAATTCCTTGCCCTCGACGAACCATCTCCCAATATCTCGTTCGGTGCCCGAAATTGCAGCAACATTCCAGGATCCCACTTTGATCCGAATTGTCCTCGTTCGGGTGTATTCGCTTTTGCGCGCTCTCACTGCCTGTTTCAAGGTCACTGAATCTGGCTGTTCCGGTACAGGCGCGTCGTCGGGCGGCTGTGCGTCATCCGGTTGAGCAGGAGGGTTCGCTTCGCTCGTGTCCGATTTGGGGGGTTGGTCTTCCTTAGGTGCCATCCTGTCGGGAATAAAATGTCTATCGAGAATGCTGCCTGTTCAGTTTAGAATGCTTCAATCTGCATAATTAACTCGTCCAGTCGTTGTGGACATGTGCTGCTTGATACCCCGCTCGCGCGGAATGCCTCACGACGCTGCAGACTTCGTCGCCACACTAATCGGTAGCTTTACGAATCACCCTGTAATAGTCCTCCGAACCGGCGCCTCAGCGCACGCGTTGTAGAACCGTTTTGATCAAGCTGGGAGGTGGCAATAGCCATCGCCAGCGGCTTGTGCACGTAAAAGCGACAGTGGGAGATGTGTCTCAGAAGCTGCGCATCACCGACTGGAAGCGGCTGACACGCCCATCCGGGGGAACAAGGGCAAAACAAACGGGTGGCGAAAGCGACGAGGTAGGAGTGTCCTGATGGTTTATGGGGATTTTCTCCCCGGAAAAAAAAAGAAAAAAGGTAGCAAAAGGAAGCGACGAAGCCGAGACCGGTGGACGATGAGGGAGAAGGAAAACACAGAGAGAGAGAAGAAAACCAGATCGCGGGGTTCTCTCTTTTTGACTTTTCGTCCGTGAGTTCTAATGGGGAGGGGGTTCTTGTTTCCTTGTTTTGGCTTTTGGCTCCGTTCTCGCAGAAGACAAGTTGGGGCCAGGTTTAATCAAGCGTCAGTCGGCGAAGAATGTGGGAGTGAGCAGCATAGTGCAGCGGCGGCCAAGGAGGCCTGGAGGCATCGAAGACAGTCCAGCCGCGCACCACACACACAAACACAGCAACTGATCGACAGCATAGCAACTCGAGGGTCGAGAGTGTTCGCGCTAAGATGGCCCAAGAGGCTAAGAGGACTAGAGTTCCATCGCGGGTTGCGCGAGGGAGAGTCTGGACCTGCGGGCGGCGGTGGGGAGGAAAAGGCAGGGTCGACTCGTGCCCCGTCGATCCGTCGCCAGAAGAAGCCCGGCGCCAAGACTTGTTCCCGCGGGTTTGGCAGTTCCTTTGGCTTCGTGTGCATCATCACCCGGCAGTCATTTCCCGCGCATCGATCGTTTTCACGCTTTACCCGGCTCTGTGCTGCCCAAAGTTTGACTCTGCTGTGGCTGGGACTACCTGTCTCTGGTTTTGCCTTCACTAGAGCGCGATTTGGCTCCCTGACCGACGCCTGTTGCGCCAGAAGTGGCTTTAAAAACGACAGAATGACCCCTCGCAAGAGCCGAGGCGGCCGGCCCAACAACAACAGCCATACTAACCACCAGTATATTCAGCAACAATACCCCGTTGGAGCGTCCGACTATGAATCAGATAATCTCTATACATTTTCTGGTGCCCCCCAGCAGCAACAGCAACAGCAACAACAACAACAAACGCAAGATTCGCTGCCACCCCTGCGCACAAACGAAGAGCTCAACATCGCCGTCCTCCGCCGCCACAACCCCGAAGTCGCGTCCATCCTATCCCTAGCCCCCTACGCAGTCGTCTACGCCTTCAATCCAGAGTCTCAGCAATGGGAGAAAACGGGCATGGAGGGCAGCATGTTTGTCTGCCAGCTGGTTCCCGCCGCCTATGGCCAGGAGCGCTACAGCGTCTTTGTTCTGAACCGTCGCGGGCTGAATAATTTTGATATCCGGTTGACGGACGAGAACAATGTGGAGATTACCGATGAGTTTGTCATTTTAAAGTCTGATGTTGAGGACCTCAGCAGCCAAGACAGCACCAGCAACGACAATGGCAACAATGATATTACCGGGACTCCAATGAAAATCTATGGTTTGTGGATTTACTCAGAGCCACCGCCCAACTCTACCGCCGAGACTCGCAAGATCAATGCCCAAGTGATCAAGGAATGCGCAATTCACGCAGGGCAGAGCCAGCTATTGGCGCGCGAAAAAATGGCGGCCGAGCAACATAATGGCACGTATCAACAACAGCAGCAGCAACAACAAGCCGCACCGAATGCCCTAATGGCTCTCTTTGGCCAACAAAATCTGCCACCATCGCATCAGAATGCACCGTGGCCACAGCAGCCAACGCCAACGCAGCCACCGAACCAGCCTTCTAGCGGCGGGGACGTTTTGGGAAATTTGTTTCGAAGAGCCGGTTTGGTTCCACAGAGCTGATGAGGTTATAGCTTCATAAGACATTGTTGTTGCTGTCATAGCATACTTTTAGAAGGGGTGTGGTCATTCTATTTGAAAACCAGGACATGGAGTTGAGGTGTTGTTGTTTTTTTTTGCTAGGTAATGGAATATACCCTTTTCATCTTTGACTCATTCCAGTGTCCTACTATACGACACCGTGTTTGGAGTAAGTTTTGTAAACTAGAAGAGAACACCGTGGAGAAGGAATTCGTTCCTTTCAATGTTACATCCATTCACGAGTCAGATTGTGTAAGACACATTCTGGTCTAATATCAGGACCATATTCATTATCAACGCATCAGAATCAGCTCACCACACCGGCCAAGATATATATTCACAATTGGCAAGGTCAAAAAGCAGTAAATAGAAGAGAAAAAAGAAAAAAAAAGGACACGAACTCCACGTTAACCGCGCTCACGCAGCACACACCCACACAAGACACGCAGGAGACCTGATTTCCTAATCCTCATAGAAGCCATGCCCGTGAAAACCCCTCTTTTAGACAAAAATATCAGCACAGGCAGAGTGATAAACAATATCCTGGGTTCCGTCTTCCCCTACGATATAAAAAGAAAAAAAAAAATAACTCAGACTCCCCAACGCCGTAAATGCTAAATATTCTGGAAAATAACGGGAAGGAAGTCTCAGAAACACACATAATGTGGAAATGGGAAAAAGCCTCCTTGAGAGAAAAAAAATTTCCACATGGGTGGAAGTGGCAAGCTCGAAATATGACGATTTGCTCTACTTGCACCGTGAACCACAAAAGTGACTAAGCGAGAATCAAACATATCCCATAGATGCTGACGGAGGCGAAAGGGAAACAGGAAGCTCCTCGACATGAGCTATATTGGCAAATGCAATTCACTGGTGGTATCAAGAATAGCCCGTAGTATGCAAAGAAAAAGAGGCAGACATGAACTTTAAAGAGGCCGGGTTCTCTCACGGATGCAAGAGGGTTCACTGCATTGATTCAGTCCCCTTTGTCATTCTGCGCATCATCTTTGGCATCGTCGTCACCCGGATTCTGTATATCGCTGATCTGGATCGCCTCGGCCTCAACGGTGACAGAGGACTTTAGAGACGGGCTCAGGTTGATAGCAATCTTCTTAGGGGCCGTGGATTTGGTTAGGTCGCCGCCAGCCGCCTTTTTGTTAGCGATCGACTGCTCCACCGAGTTTCGCCGACGGCGCAAGTACGATGACCCCGTGGAACTGGCGTTGGAACTGCGTCGTTTCGGTCCGTTTTGGGCGAGTCGGACCAGTTCGTCGTCATCTTCATCGTCGCGACGCCGTTTCTCCGAAAGACGTTCGGGCGGAGTCTGCGGCTGTGCGGTCGGGGTCGGGGTCGAGGAAGTTTCCGTCTCCAGACTGCGTTCCGGTAATTCGATCTCCTGCTTCTCGGTGCTGACCTCGGCTTTGGCGTCCATGACCTCGTCATCGTCGTCGGGATAGTCGACCAGCTTGATGTTGGCTGCTGCTGGCTGCTGCTGTGCCGGCGGTTCATCTTGTCGAGCTTCAGATGGCCACTGCGGAAAGACAACATAGTTTAGCTCAGTCTTGACGTGCCCAGTCACGCGCAAAGTACACACCTCTTCCTCGTCATCGGAAGTATTAAAGTACTCTTCTTCGGCAGCATCCAATCCCCGAACACCGTGCCACTGTCCATTGATGGGTCCTCGTTGAGGCAGTTGGTTCTCTTGCTGGCTATACAAGGTCACATCGCCCTCGGTTTCGTACCCCTGCAATTGATCGTACCGCTGGATCAAGTTCTCAAAAGTGTCGACATAGGTAACTGCCTTCAGCTTATCGCGACACTTCTCGACCACATACGCGATAATCGGTTTGATATTCTCCCGCCGGATGAATTCGAAAAGCTCGAGACAGGCCGAGTTGAGCAGGTTGTCGCGGGGCATGGACTCATAGACGATGTCAAGAATGAGGCCGAAGATGTTGTTGTGGGTCAGTTGGGCGAGGTAAAACGTATCCTGAAGGCTGGCCAGAGTCCGAAAGAATTTGAGGGCGGCTGCATTGGTGTTAGTAAAGCGATAGAAGGAGATCACTTGTTCCAAGTTGCCTTACTGAGCTTGAGATGTTTTTGGGGCACCTTCAACAGCTGGGCTACCCGGGGAACCAACGACTCGGTGTGGATCACATTACGAGTTCGGAATAGATGCTGGCGAACAAAGAAAGTCAAGATATCCACCAGGTGGGCATATAGTGCGACTTCTTGAAAGGTCAGGTCTTTAACTGCATCGAGACCGGAGTTAGTACAAGTAGCGATTTGGGTTGCAAAACGAAAGCATAGGACGTACGGGAGGGTCGGTTTTCCAGCGACTTCAAAGGAGCGAAAAGTTTCTTGGAGGATTCATCGAAATGATTTTGCACAAAGGCATCGGGAAGCTGGTTTGTTGAGCGCATCTTGGCCGAGAAATCCCCGCCCATTCGGCCCACGGTTTCCTGCAACGGGATCTGCGGGTCGAGGAGAACCTTGATGGCGTCCGAGAGCTGGTTCTTGACGCCCAGGTCGTCTTCGGTGTGTAGCAGGTCAATCAGGGTATCGGTCAATGGCGTCTTCTTCTCCGACACAGCCTTGAGCATGTAGGTGCGCATCATGATCGGATCGTGGTCGAGGAGCGCAACGAGAATGTCTATTCCAGTTGTGCGCATCGCCGGTTTGGGATGCTTCACAGCAAATGCGATGACAGCAAATAGACCGTGGTTGATCAGGTTGGCGAAAAGCGTCGCGCGCGCGGGGACCTGGAGGTTCTTGGCAATCGAAGCACACTGGTGGATGAAACTGACGGCATCTTCTTTTCGCTGCAGGTCGGTATTGTTTTGGGCGAAGATGCGGAAGAGTTCATTCAAGAACGGGCCGTTGGATTGAATGTGGTTGATGATGTCGACCTGGTTGAAGAAGATGAGCGAGTTGAGAACGGAAAAGGTGGGATCGTCGAGGATGCGCGCGAGCACAACGTCTTTCAGGTACTGTAATCGCCATGTCTGGCGAATCTTCTTTTGGATGACCGGATCTTTCATTGGCACCACCTCTTTGTATCGGGACTGGTCTTGAAGGTACTGGCGATGGTTGGCCTTGTGGGTCGGGAAATCGGGGTCATCTGTCCTGGTCAGCTTGGAAATCTCATCGACGGGCCGGTGCGGGAGGTCTGTCGTACATTCGAGCGCGCCAACGACGCCAAGGATTATTGGATCGGTGACGACGTGTTCAATGATAATGTTGTCATTCAATAGAATCAGAGACTTCATGATATTGCATAGGCGATGCAGATCGGGTAAACTCTCGAGATCCTCGGCCATTTCGACCAAGGGGATCAATTTATCAATGTAGTTGTCCCCAAGAACGAACTTTCCCAAGGCGTCGCGGCCGACTTGGGTGAGGCTGGCGGATCGCACTGCCTGTTCGATTTCCGCAAGGTTGCTCATCTCGGGCGCAGGGAGCATGATGGGGTGCTGATAAGCCTCAATGGCGTCCTCGGATATGGCATCGTCTATTGAACAGTCAACATTGGAACGGGTGAAGAAAGGACCAGCCGTTGAAAAGTCTCGTACCACCGGCAAGCGCCAATAGCTGATGCTGCACGCTGCTGACATAGTCCCTAGAAGGATCTCACGCGTTAGACAGCGAAGGTGTAGTTGCACGCGGCGAGACAAACCAGATTGCGGCGCATCCATCGGCTTCTTGGAAACTCAGAGCCATATCAGTCCCATTGGCCTCGGTCCAGACTATTAGGGTTTCTGCGCAGTTATCAGCATCAGTGGGTGATCCCCGATGTGGTCCCCCGTCCCCCCCCCCTCCCTCCCCCCGGTTGAGCGGAATCACCAGAGGAGGGGGCCAAGAAGAGAAAACCACCAACCTTGCTGCTTTTGATAGCCTTCATCCTTGCCAATACTCGTGTCGAGTAGACAGCGCCCCTTTTCGTCCTCGGACTCGACGTATATTCTGGGCACATCCTATATAACATCCGCGACGCACGGCACAATTAGCGACCACCATCCCGGACGGCGCAGGTGTTGCGACTGCCGACTGTAAAAGTCGCGCGACCGGCGAAGCCATCCCAAAGGGACGCAAGAGAAAACTTACCTCGACAATCGTGCCGGTGCAAAATCCCGTTCCCCGATCAAACCAGTCATTGTCTCGTAATTCGTACACTTTTACACGCTTGCGGTCTTGCGGCGGCTTAATGGCCAGCGCCATCTCGGCCCGGGCGACAGAGGCGAACCGTCACTGCGCGAGCGATCCGGGCAGTGATGAGCGCCGCAAGGTGGCTTCTTTTGCTAAGATGATTCGGCCAGGGTTGCGATGATGCACGTTGAGTTGTTCCTTGGTTAGAGGGGGTTGGTGTCGGTTTGGCGTTGTACGGCGGTCGGGTCGGCGGTCGCGGCGAGCGACAGAAGGCAGGCAGGCAGGCAGGCAGACAGGCGGTGTTGCTATTTTCTTGCGCAGTGGAAAGCGGCCGCAAAGGGACGGCGATTTGGCGACAGATGGAGCAATAGAACGAAAATGCGGTCGCAGGGTGCGGGCTGTCGTTGTCGTAGTGAGTGTTGTGGTTAGCTGGGCGGGTGATGAAGATGATGGTGATGAAGATCGGTCGAGGTCAGGGCCAGCTGTGATGGGTTCGGAAGATGGGCAACCGACTTTTTAGAGGTTCACGGGCGACGGGGCGGCGGGAAGCAGAGCAGCCAGTCGTGGCCCGTGTCCGGTCCCTAACCAGTGCGCCAAAGGGGCTTAGCGCTGCCTGCCTCGGCGGGGAAGCGCCAGCGCATAGTTACATCTCTGGCGAGAACAACACCCGATACTCTTGGGAAAATAGACCTCTTCTCTTTCGTGGCCGACCAGGAGATCCTGCAAATTCTACTTGACGCCCGCCGCTGCTGGTGAGCCCGACGGCCTGGCGCGACTGCGGGGGAAGCGCGCTGCTGGCACTCTGTCAACGGGCTCGCCGCGAGACACCACTCGGACGATGACGTCTGAAGCCGCCGTCCAGCAACCGCAACCAGGCCTGTTTTCCTCGGTGCACTGCTGCTACGCCTACTGCAAGGTGTTCCAGACAGGCCTACTCGTGTGGGAACGAACCCCCCGTTCTATGCAGATCACTCCGTCTGGAAAGGGATGACGCCGGAACAGAGAACTACTAACAGTGACTCCTCTGCGTCGCTGCTTCATTGTGGTCGGTGTTTGTTTACGCAACTCATGTGGTAGTCAGGGACGCGAAACTACCCGGCGGTGCCGATGGGACAATATGGGAGAATCAGGAGAAGGTGGGATGGTTCTCGTTGGGCAGGAACTGGGATACAATGTACCATCTGGAGTGTTGACATCACTGCTGCTGCTGTTGTCCGAGTGGCTGGTAAGCTCCGATGGCTTAATTGCCTTAAGGTTGTGATCAGCCGGCTGGATCGCCAATCAAGGGTGGCAAATTAGACTTTTCCAGAGAAATGAACGAAAGGAGCGTTTTTCTGTTTATTCATCTAGAGTAATTTTCCGTGATTGTGTGCCGGCTTTGGTTTGGAATGTGGCCGCCGCCCTCGGTATGTGGTTGACAGGACTGTGGACGGGCAGTAGCCACTGTACTGGTGCTTTCTCTTCGAACCCGTGGAGTTGTTTCTTCCGCCGATGTGGCACCGACGCTGCATGCCGACACATCTCCAGACTCGATGCCCAATAGCTCCAGAACAGAACCTCTCTGCGGTGATGTCGGCAGAAGCCAGATTAGTGGCGGCTAGACAGCGCAAGATGCATGCCGCACCTTAGAAATGTGTTCCAGAAGCCGCGCGCGCGCATGACTCGCGACGCGTGTCGATCTTCACCACGTTGTCGGTTTGCACTGTTTGCAACTCCTGCACCTCTTGCCAAGCCTGCGTCAACAGCTCGACTTCAACCCCAGACGAGGGAACAGAACCATCATCGCCATCGCAGGCGATACCAGCCAGGGGCCGTATCATACCTATCTCCGGAACTCCTCGAACCTAACCCGGGAAAAAGGATTTGTCGGCAGCATGGCGCGCCGATGATCCCCACGAATCTGTGCCACACCCGACGTTGACACATTCTCAAGCGGCTCTCAGGCAAGCGGGGCCGTTGTACCCAAACGCCACGGACCACAACTGGTTCTTGACGAATGAGGAAAAATAAAAAAGGTAGATACATCTTTTATTATGGATTTTCTCAATCCGGAGCCTTCGGGTGCAAGAAAGCAGCACGTCGATCTGCCTTCGTCCAGCGCAAGCAATGATATTCAGGATGATTACTCGAGATCATCCACTACCGGTGAAGTAGAAGAAGAAGAGGAAGCACCTTTGATAGCAACCAGTATTGCCGGCACGGAAAAGAAGCGCCTTCTTTCGTTTATGGGCACCAAAGACTTTTGGATTGTTCTTACTCTGGGGTACGTCACCACAATTGTACGGAAATTTGCATGTCATTAAGGGGAAGACATAGGCAAGCACTGTCCATCCTCAACACGTCGGACAGCACATTCTCTGCTCTGCTCGCTCGAGAGGGGACTTCGATACCTGCGTTTCAGACGTTCTTCTTCTACGCTGTTTTGAACATCATCTTCACTTCGGCGACCATTTGGAAGTACAGTGTCAGGCGATGGCTCCACGTTGTGCGCCATGATGGCTGGAAATGTAAGCGCTATGAGCTTCTGCCGCGACTTCTGTTGACGACTGACGGGATATGGCAGATTTTCTATTTGCGTTCTGTGACGTGGAGGGCAACTATTTTGTCATTTTAGCCTTCCGTTACACCACCATTCTGAGTGCGCAGCTGATCAACTTCTGGGCCATTGTTGTTGTCGTGACGGTTTCATTTTTCTTCTTGCAAGTACGATACCATTTCATGCAGATTTTGGGGATCGCCGTCTGCGTGGGCGGCATGGGTGTTCTAATGTTTTCCGACCATATCACTGGTTCCAACCAGGGCCAGGCCCGCGATGCCGTTTTGGGCGATCTATTTGCCTTGCTGTCTGCCACCTTTTACGGGTTATCAAACGTTGTTGAGGAGTACTTGGTGACCAAGCGTCCCGTTTACGAGGTTATCGGCCAACTGGGGTTCTGGGCAACCTTCATCAACGGCATGCAAGCCTGGATCTTTGACCGTTCGTCCTTTGCATCCGCCACCTGGAACACGCCAGTATTCAGCTACCTGTTTGGCTACACCGTGTGTCTTGTGCTGTTCTACTCGACCGTACCGCTGGTGTACCGGCTCGCTTCGGCCGCCTTTATGAATATCTCCATGCTGACCAGCAACTTCTGGGGCGTCATCATCGGCCTCCACGTGCTCCACCTACATGTGCACTGGATGTATCCAATCGCCTTTCTGTTGATTATTCTGGGCCATTTTGTCTACTATCTGGGTCAGGCGGGCCTTGAAGAGGCTCGGAAGCCGTGGCTCGGCCACGATCAGGAGGGGGGCGTGTCCGGCGTCTTTACCGCCAGACGAAGACTACTCGAACGGGGCGATGTGGCGCGGCCGGGCGACAACGACGACGACGATTCCGCTTCTTGATGGTTACAATGATCCATATTGAATTCGCAGAATAGTAGTTGATATGGATAAGATGAGATCGTCCCACGCATGAATATATATATATATATATATATGTATGTATGCATATGTGTATCTTTGAACCTGAAATCAGTTGAGGCATCAGACCAATATCAACGCAGACAACAGCCATGGTTAAAAGAAAGTTTCAAGATCTGAGCATGGCTGAGTCCCAGGCACGGTTTGGGGCAATATGCCGACTTATCAACTATGGATCATGGATCTTCAATGTTCCTGAGGGCTATCAGCCTCAAACACCGAAACAGCAAGCACAACACGTGATTTGATGTGGGTATAGAACCAATAACTATGATATAAACTCAGACCTGAAATGAGACAGGACCTGATACCACATTAACAGAACAGTCCTCTCCTTTTGAGCTCACCAGGACATGTACCAAACTCGTTCATCGACTACTATACGCGTAATCAACTCATCAAAACACCCCAGGAGTTAGTGTCGATGTACACATTACACACGTGCGTATAATGGAGATTCGTATACACTACATCCCAGTGCAGAAGCCTACCAAACAAGGCTGAACCCAACATTACATACAGACACACAGACGTACATACATACATACAATCTGTATACAACTTGAACCCTGCCCCACCATCGTTCACATGCCACTCTTGCCTCCTCCCCACAGAAAGCCGGAGGAAAAAAGCAATCCGGCAGCCTCAATTCGTATTCCAAAACAGGGTCATACCTCTCGGCAAACAGTCAATACACACATACCTTACACGAATGACGCAACAGCATCCGAGATCATTGGGCTGAAGGGGGAAACCCGCTCTTAACCGGAGTTTGTGGCGTTTCTTTACGACCACTCCGGATACATGTGTATTACCCTTGTGCACCATCTTCACTTCCCCGCAGTCTAAAATTACGACAGAGGAGGGGGGTGGTGGTGGCTTTTGGGGTCACTCGTCACCAGGCAGAGGAAAAAAGGCAAGGATATTGTTACCCCCATCCGGGAATGTTATGCAGGATGATGCAACAACGCCTCTCAAAACTGTTCTCTGGTTCGGTTTTTTCGCGCTTAACCCCGTTGTCTGTCCGAGTGGCATACGTTCTTGTCAAGCTGTTTGCTTTGGTTGTACACAAAAAGTTCTCTATGTAGTCGGAGGGAGAGTAACACTAGATGTCCATACAGTGAGCACTATATCCTAAAGAACTTGGTTAATAATAGACACGAACCGAAAACAAGAACAAGGGAAATCAAAAAAGGTAGAACTCCTGTCCGACTAACAAAGCAACAATCCCATGTCCTTTCCGGTACCTCTTCCTACTGAATATTTTTGAGCCCCAAAATATACGGCCAAAGAAAAAGCACACAAAAGGGCATTTAAACGAGAAGGAACAAAGAAAAAAAGAACACACTGTACCATAAGGCCGGTAAAGCACAACGAAAGCACAAATAGATACACAGCATTAAATATAACCCAGTCCGCTTCCTGCGACAGAGATCCCGTTCACCCACATGGCATCAGAACGCTCAGAATATAAGCAGACGATTGAGGACACCGAAACGAAAAACAACAAGCAATGCGACGATCCGACAAGAGTGACGCGCGAGACAAATGCACCAGATTGATCAAGGATGGGGACAGCAACTCCTTCACACAAAACCCACGAAGAGGATACATTATATAGACCGAGAGAGAATGGAAAAAGAAAAAAAGAACCCCCCCCCGGGACCTGACCGAACCAGTTTCAAGACAGCATGTAAGCAAAACCCATATCGTGCTCCAGGAATCCACAAAAACACACAACTTTCCCATGACCGGAAACCCTTTTAAACAGTAGAAGCAAAACCCCCCTTTCGGTTCTCGTATCGTATGTACTTTCGCTTCCCACCTGGTAAGATAAGAATTGACAATGCGGCACTCACAACGCCATAGTGCTTCGTAGCAGAGGCAAACAAAAGAAATGAATTCCCATAGATCCAGAAAGAAAATTTAGAGAAAAAGAGAAAAAAAAAAAAAAAAAAAGGGAGTGCGACCAGCTAGCCCATTGGGTCATGTTCAACCCCAAACAGATGCTTGGACGCCAAGGTTTTTGGAACCCCAGACACCACTGTTGGTGCCCCAGCCAGAAGCGAAGGTGTTCTCCTTGCTGTTGGCATTGGCATGGTTGGACGTCGCCGACGCGGATCGCTCATTGGCAGCAGCGCTCTCCTTTGGGGTGAAGCCCAGGCCCAATGGTGAAGGCAACGGGGTGGTAGAGCGCTTGTTCAAAGCCGGGTTGGCAGCCTGGCTGGTCGCTGGCTGGGACGGGCGTGACCCGATGGGCCCTACCGAACCGATGGCAGCACTAGGTTTCGACGACAGCTGCCGAGACGACGGCGACTCGGCCCCACCGGGGGAAGAGGTCGATGTAGTCGACTGCTCGACGTTGCTGTCGTAGAGGCCATACGAGGCATTGGCGCCGGTGCTGGGAGATCGCGTGCTGTTGCCATGCGGGGGGGATTGACGGCCGGCGGTGGTGGCACTGCCCTGCACGAGGCTGTCGGGCTGTGTCTGGCCCAGACCGAAGGGGTCGACTGCTCGGGGAGACGCTCCACGAACTCCGCCAGTGCTCGACGTCGGCGTGGCGCTGCTGGGGTTGTCGGCGCGGGTACCATGAGCATCGTCACCCAGAGATCCCGGTGGGAAGAAGGCCGGACTCTCGTTTCCGTACAGAGCGCGGTGTTGGCGTGCGATCAGCTCGCGGCGGCTCTCTTCGCTCATCGCCGCAGGACTCGAGGACCGGTCCGACTTGGCTCCGGACATCTCAGCAAGAAGGCCTTGGAAGAACAAAAATATGTTAATTATTTTGTAATATACAATGCAGGAATAGCTAACTGGAAAACCCTAGACAGGTGATAACCAAGAAAAAAAAAAAAAAAAAAAAAAAAAAAAGAAGAGCAGGAACACAATGAGAAGAGAGAAAAGGAAAGAAAAAAGAAAAAAAAAAAAGGGTATATGAATGCAAAAAGAAGATGATGCTCATCACATACTGCGGTTGTACTGCTGCTCCTGGTGGTAGTTGCGGAGCTCCCGTTCGCGTTGCGCCGCCATCCGACGCTTTGCCTGTATCATCTGTTCTGGCTCCGACTGACGTCCTTGGAAGCGCTGCGAGGCATAGAAGCCTTGCAGAGCAGCACCGGAGTGAGCGCGGGTGGGATCGAAATCGCTGACCGAGTGATGCCGCTGCGGTGGCATGCCGCCAGTCAATGCTCGAGGGTCTGCTTTAAGCACATGGGTTAGACAATAACGCCTTGTCCGGAAACCGATCAACAGATCCGTACCGTATTCTGGAAAGTGGCGGCCCATCATCATCATCGGCATGGACTCTCTTCTCGTGCCGTTGAAGAGTTTTCCGCTCTTGGCCAGGTTGTCGATGGCCCGGTCGACCTCATCGAACTGGGAGGAAAACGCCGAGGGCTCGTCTCGCTGAGAAACCGAACTCGTTCCTGAACGACACAGAAGAAACAATGTGAGATACACGCTCGGCCACAGGGCATGGGGATAGGGCTGTCTTGCTGATGCTTACCTGAGCGTGAGGGCGGTACGGGCTGCTCCCAGGAAGCCTGGCGCACAGGAGCTTGCCAGCCCTGGGGCTCGTAGTACGAAGCAGACATGATGTTTCTTATTCTGGTCCTTTGGTCTTTTCCGTTGTTCCCGAGGTTGTTATTGTGCAGGAGTCACTTTGGGGTCGCAGGGTGTGGGTGAAAAGCACCGGGGACGGCAGACGGCAGACGGGGCGATCCGTTCGAGGGGCCAACTGTCTTTCTACTGTATCACCGAGCAGTCCATTAGCTGTAAGTCCAACAACACAAACGATCTTGAATATTGTATCATAAATGGCGACACCACCCTGTTGGGCAGCAGTGACATGCGGCTCCCAGGTTGCGGGTGCATGCGGATGGCAATGGCGAAAGCGATGACATAGGTGTTCACAATCACATCTGAGGGCGGCTGAAATCATTTGTCATATTTTTTTTTTTTTTTTTTTCCTGACGACTTTCTCCGATATTGCACACCACGCCTTAGAAACCGGTATTGGACGGCCAGCGATTTGGACACATCGCAAGATAGACAAATTTGTGCGAGGAAGGGAGGTTGTGCTCACTCACTTTGGCCGATACGAAAGCCAGGCGTCGTCGCTATAGAAATTTCTCGAGATGACCGAGGGGGGAGTGGGTTGCGCCGGACCCGAAGAAAACCCTCGGCACAAAAAAAAAAAAAAAAGAAAGAGTTGACCGAGAAA